>JTDE01003089.1:67885-79870 GCA_014338405.1 Paragonimus skrjabini miyazakii | reverse complement strand
GATGGCAACAAGATCCTGCCAACACTGGTAGAATCCAGACCTCACAGCGTAATGAACATTATACTTCTCACTGAGGAGGTGGTTGGGAATGTCCTAGACTCCCTTAAGCCGTCAAAGTCTGCAGGAGTTGATGGCATCCATCCGAGCATTGTTAAGCCATTAGCGGAATTTCGTCAGCGTCCACTATGGAAGCTGTTTACGACTTCTTCAAACGATGGAAAAATCCCAGATGAGTGGCGTGTAGCCACGGTGGTCGCTATTCATAAGGGAATCTCGCGAGACAAACAAAATAATTACAGACCAGTGAGTCTGACGAATATAGTTGGAAAATGCCTGGAACGGCTAGTTAGGGACAAAGTTTCGACGTATCTTGTTGAAAACGGCCTTCTTAGCATTGCACAACACGGTTTTCAGAAAGGGAAATCATGTCTATCCAACCTTTTGTATTTCGTGGATGAGGTCACGAGGCGATTGGACGAGGGCCGGAATGTCGAGGTCTGCTACTTGGATTTCAGCAAAGCCTTCGATTCAGTAAATCACCGTTATCTCATCCACAAAATGAGGTGGTTTGGTATCTTCAACCTAGTAATTGACTGGGTAGAGGAGTTCCTACACGACAGGGTTTTTAAAGTAAAGGTTGGAAGCGGATTCTCTGAGGTAGGTACAGCCCATAGTGGCGTCCCTCAAGGATCCGTTTTGGGTCCTCTCCTGTTTCTGCTGTTCATAAATGATCTAGTAAGTGGACTTAGAAACCCGAGTTTCGTATTCGCTGATGATGTTAAGATAGCAGGGTCTACAAATCGAACCGCATTAACACAGGATCTGAAGGCAGTAGCAGAGTGGTCTTTTAAATGGGACCTTCCACTGAATGCCACAAAGTGCCAAATGGTGACTGGAAGCTCTGAACCCCTTGAAGTACCCGGTCCCCAGGGTCCTTTCACCATTGAATGCGTAGAAAAAGCCCGAGACCTAGGAGTATTGATCAAAGGCGACTTCAAACCCTCAGCCCAGTGTGCAGCGGCTGCAGATAAAGCCCGCAATGAAATGTTTAGACTTAGGCGAGTTTCGTCTAACAGACAACCGGAAGTATTCCTGACGCTATACAAAGCCATTGTTCTACCTCACCTGGAGTACTGCGTGCAGGCGTGGGCTCCCTACCTACGTAAGGATATCCAGCGCATTGAGAGGGTGCAGCAACTCGCAACCAGAATGATTATAGGATTTAAGGGTAAACCTTATCATGACCGATTAAAGGAGCTCGGATTGTATTCCATGGAAAGGAGGAGAGTGAGAGGTGATCTTATCGAGACCTTTAGAATACTAAAAGGCATAAGTGGCGTGAAGTCCGCAAACTTGTTTGCACAAATGGGTCAAGAGTCCGTCACCAGAAGTCACAGTCTCAGACTGAAGAAAAGCAGGGCTCGTTTAGACGTACGGGCAAACTTCTTCAGCAACCGGATAGTGAATGTGTGGAACAAGCTCCCAGATGAAGTAGTTCATAGCGATACTGTGATCTCTTTCAAAATGCGGCTGGAAAAAATTTGGCAGATTTTTCCAGATCTTCTTTAGCATAGCGGACAAGACTTGACAGATAGTGGTAGTATATAAGGAGTGTGGCAGCGTAAGGGCTCGTTTTTATCTTGGAATCAGTGTTTCAGTGTACATCTGTGACAGTGTTATCATGTCAGCATATTCACATGCCGTGGGTAGCGTAACACAGACGTATATGGACAAGCCTTCCATGGCAATGTATGGTGTGGGAAGCATAGATTTTTAGGCTGAGAATATAGGCTCGTCGGATGGCATCACCTCAGTGTTTTCTGGGCGACAGTTTTGTAGCATTTCTCAAAATGATAACCTATCAACCTGTGAACCTTTCAAGTCCATGCACACCCCCCCTTTTCCGGTCTCACACCGCGGTGTTTTCATATGGTTGGGATGTCTGCTCGGCACAAATTGGGAACCTCCGATCAGAGACCAAACTGCTAAAGCGTTTAAACATCGTCGCCTGCAGGCCAGGAGCGGTGATATCACGGATGGCGACTAGAGCAACCTGCATTCAGTTCCACACCGCTGTCTATTCAGGGGTTGTGGGGTTGAAGCAGTTCTCTTCTCAGTAGCTACACTCCACCTCACTCCTGAGTCCCAGGTCGTCTACTGGTATGACAGAGAAGTCAAACCAACGTGACCCAAAAAAATTTTGCTCAGTCCCAGAAACGCTACACACGGCATCAAAAGATAAAACTAGGTGCCGTTGTGAAAACAAAAAAGGGGTGCAGAGTAAAATTGGTTATGATTGGTAGGTCTTGGTTTGTGTCAGAGATAGCATCAGGCCTATGGAGATCCGTTTACAACAGTGTGAGTTGCAGGTGACCTTTTCTTTCTTAGTGCTTTTTTCTACACGGTTTTGTTGTGGGGTAACGGGTTGATAGAGTTACTTGCTATATAGAGTTTCTTGCTGTTTGGAAAAGGCCTCCCCAGTTGGTAGAATGCCTGCACAGTTAGGGGAAGATGAGGGCCAAATACGTCTGTGACAACACACCTGGGGAAGTGTGCTATCCTAGTGATCTTTTCAAGAGGGGGTGGAGTTGGAGATGTAACTAGAGGGTTTGTTGATGCATCCTCCATGGAGTATACCACTACCTGTCGGTCTTGTCTATCATGGTTGAGGTCCCTTGTAGGGTGAAGGAAGCTAACGCCAATTATCATGTATTTAAGCAGCCATCGTGGGTTGCGATTATTTTTCTTTCACTCTCCCCTCCCTCATTCTTCTTGCCCACGTATATTACTCGATAATCAAAACGGGCTCGAAATCGAAGAACGGATTCGGAAAAATCCCTCATTCCCGTTTCAAGCGGGACAGTCGCAGATCTGGGTGCTTTTCTCTGGCATTCCGGTGCAAATATTCTGGACGCTCGATTGGCAACAGCCATTTTGTCCTGTGCAAATTGAACTTGAACTTGAGCTTGAAATACAGCTTCAAGGCCGTGCGCAATATTCAAGAAAAATGGCACAGAACGGCGATGTTGGGATTATTCCCGAATTGTTTTCCAGTGAACAAAGGATTAGCAAGATAAAGTCACAGATTGACCAGTTTGAAGAAGTTTTCAAGCGTGTTACGAGTGGTTTTGGAACGGATAATTACTTGAACGACGAATATCACAATCTTATCATATCTACGCGTGACCTCTCATCACATTTGGCCAATATTCAAAAGTAATTCATATTTCAACCATAAAGTGTTCAAAGGACCTTCTTACCTGCGTTTTTAAACTTGATTATGTTTCACTGACGTATATTGTCGCGTGTTTTATTTGAGGTGATTTTCTAACGTAGCTACCGCACGTTCTAGCATCGTGACTGATAAGTAAATTTAGGCGATTTTCTACCTTAGTGGACTAGCCAGCTTCTTTCGAGAGCTTACTATTTCGCCGGTAAAGTGTAGGAAGCTCTATTGAAGCATTTCTTTGGAATTTAACAGTTCGGAGTACGTTTCTGATCCTTTCGGTCCATTTCAGTTCACAAGAGTGGACAGCTCTCGCCAAAAATCGTCCAGTTTCTTGCACAAGTAGCCGTTCGATCTCCGCATACGGCAACAGTTTTGGAAGATGAGCCCCTCACTTAAAGTAGGAGGCGGATGAACATTTAACGGTACTGTAGCGTTTTGAAGGCTATAGCTGTTGCATTCAGCTCCGGGTTGACTCGAGGATTGTGTGACGGTCAGGGCTTGATAGAGGCCTGGGGCTGTTGTAATCCTGATGGTTGACTGGTGTGGTCCATAGATTGACCAGCTTGTATTTCCTGTCGTACTTCGTTTGTGCTGTGATTAAGAAGAGGAAGAGAAAGATAGGCGCGTAGGTCCCAGTTACTCTAAAGAGGGAAACCGATTTCGTACTCCAGGTGGGGCGAAAGAGGAATCAAGTCATTAGAACATCTGTCTAATGTCTGCTCAGATACGTTTACACTCAAGGTCTCTATACGTGCGTATTTTATTAAATGAACCGACCACCCACTTGATAAATGAGGTTAGACAAGCAATCATTCTTGATTTGATCTCCCCCTCTTGAAAATATGACCCTTCTGGTCTCGATTCTGTCGCGTCAGAAACAAACTGGTGGGGGAACTTGTATTGTCGTGATATGTATCTTTATTTACTTCAATAAGATCCCCTACTACCCTTTTTTCCAACCAAACATAAGTTCAGTGATATTAGACAGTCTTGCTTTCTTAGACTCTTCATACCTAATACCATGCGTGCGGCGAGTTTGGCACCTTTTTGAAAATACCAGTGTCCTTCTTAACATGTGACGACCACGCTTGGACAGAACATCATCATAGCAGCCATGAGCCTGACCAAAAGATACTGTTTCTCCCGCCGCCGCTTACCTCAAGAGTGACGTGGAATATCCTAGAAGAAAGCGCTACTAGGAAAGTTAAAAGTAATAAAAGAGGTCTAAGCGGAAGAACTAGAAGTGGTATTGATACAGGTACGCCAGAACAGAACACGCAGTGAGAGTGAAATCTAGCTAAGTATAACTGTACGAACGCTGGTAGACGGGTTAGTGGTCAAATATTTTTGTTGATGAAGCGCTCGTTACGCTTTACTCGGAGCCGCGGCACACTTAACATACAGGGTTAGCCAGGTTGGGATTTTAATTTTCTTATCTGTCTCTGCTGGTCCCTAAGTTACATAGCTGCCGGCAGGTTAGCACCAGACAAAATGTGGGACGTTTGGGACGTTTCTTAAATAATAAATTCCACGTCATTATCTTTTCGCAGACCTATAAAGTATCTTTCTGAAGGTCCCCTAAATCCTCTGTACTACCAACCAGCTGTACATCGCCTATTTACAGGTAGCATGGACTTGCCAGTTTATCGTTTGTGCCTATTAGGAAGAACAGAGGGGCGGGGTTGAATCTTTGTGATACTCCACTTAGAGTATCTTCATCAGGCAGTATTTCCCGCATCCTCACTCTATGTAGCTTCCAGTTTGGAACTTCCATATACATTCACTGATTGAAAATGGTATCCTCGCTTCTCATAGATTCCAATCAAATAGCCAGCGGCTGACAAAATCAAAGACTTCCTGGAAGTGTAGGAAACATGCCTCAGCTATTTCACCCCTATCCAGCTTTCTCTCTGATAGTGTCTAGAAACGTCAGCAGATTAGAAAGATAGGATGTTCTTTTTAGAAAGTTGTGTCGTGTGATCCTTACAAGTTACCACCCACAAGTGACCCCGTGGCTGCTGTATGCTGACAACGCTCGTCAGTCTTATTAGTCGGTAGTTTTCCACCGCTGGTCAATTATCTTTGAGGTTAGGATTTACGTTGGCTCCTTTCTGGTATTTCACGACCACACGTGTGTAATATGAGTTTGAACGTGGGTACACTTCACAACTTTTGGCCGATGGTTTTAAGCTTGATATCAGATCTGTTGACTCCACCCGGTTTGATGCGATTATTGCTCGGACAATTTCATGGAGTTTGCTATTCTACCCCATCACGGTTACAACTCTTGGGTCAGATTGAAGCTCAGACACTCTGTTATTCGGGTGAGAACCGTTAAAACGAGGCTCTTACGCATCTGCCGTACTTTGTAGTCCTTACGATCACTCTATTATGGGAAATTGTGGTCCATGTTTCCTTTCTTCAGGAGGACCCAGCTTGATTGAACTGTAAACTGACTCTGGGCTCTGTTTCTATATCGTGCCAGATTAAGTTCGTTTACCGTACTGCCACGTGCAGTTTCCCGTTTTTTTCGTGAGCCTTTTTCTGTACCATGAAAGCTTTACATTCTTTTTACTAACCATGTGCTTACCAAACCATATGCTTATGAACTGGACCCTGGGAATGAACCCGTGGCCTCTGACTGTTGTCTCCGGCCAATTTTTGAGGGACGTTCCATTTCGTAAAATCTCAAAGGCTGTTGACCTCACGTTCTCTATACGGCATACTGGGTTCCCCAATCTTCTCCGGGCATCCGTAGTCAGCTTGTAGTCAGTTTGGTAAAATAACTGTGGCTCCACCGAGATCGAACGTCCAGGTGAAGAGTGGACTTTCGGGTGATCGTTCTCTGCAAGCAGTACTGCTAGCGGCGCGTCTGTGACTTTGCCGAACTTACAGGGTATGATCAGGTTCAACTTCTTGTTTCAGCCTTAAAGTCACCCCCAGTGTGTCTTGTTATGACCCATTGTCGAAGTTATGGAGCACGTGATCAACGCCGTTTCCACTAACTGTCCCAAATGACCCGTCAATTTTTATACACCAAAGCCTTATAGAACGAGAAGAAGATACCCTGGTTAGCATGCCGTCCTCACTAAATGCAACCGCTTTTCATACTCCCTAGGAGTCGTACCCTTACTTCGACACACCCTAATGGCCGCCAGTAAAGAGCTTATATGAAGATAGCTGATGGTAATTTAAAAACCCAAACAAATGCTGTGAGAGTCTATAACTGACTGTCTTATTAAACTCCGAACCAGCAATTGGCGTCCTCTTCCGGTGCCATTGAGATACCATTAAAATCCACATGTCCAGTTTCTCACTACGATTCTTCCCCTAAATCGCTTTTCTGTAATCACTCAAATATGCTCGAAGAGCATGACTGTTTTTGGTTTTTCTTCATTTTTTGAGCAGGCTGCATACATTCGCCAGCATACCCTTCAACTCTGACGAACCCACCTTGTAACAGCCGAGAGGTTTATTAGCATCTAGTAATTTAGACAATTCTCCTGAGAAACATTCCGCTGATTTCTGTATACGTGTCCGAGCCAGACAGGTACAACCAATTTTCCTCTTCGACAACCGCCTCGCCAAATCTATGCAGCGTCGTCTTGCTTTTTTGAGATTGTGGTCGGCTTCACTGGTTTGAGTCGAAACATTCGCATATGATTACTGGAGTAGTTGACATTACTGACATGGGTCATTTTTGTGGCTCATGGCTATATCCATTATGACACCTGTGCGAGAGATTTCCTGAATTGCTGCGTCGGTTTTAGATAGTACCAGATCTCAAATGTTGAGGTCAAGAAATTCGACTATAAGCGGTGTTACACGATTGATCTGTGCGTTAAATACAGTCCGTTTTCCATGCTTGTACGCTGGGCGTCATAGTTTCGTCTTGGATACTCTGTTGTTTCCTGGGACGCTTAATACAGATTGTCTTTTGGAGGATCGACGTTTGAAGGTAATGTGCGACCGGTTTGGGGGCGTGACTAAGTATGTCCCTATCTCATATTAGAGTGATTTGATAGGTACTCCGTAATTGTCTCATCGCATCCAACTGCTTTTATAGGTCGGTCGTAATGCTGTGCGAGCATGTTTTGTGTCGCACCCCTCTTGCGAGCACAGCGTCTACTTTTGTCCCACTGTTAAGGGGTTGATGTCTTCCGGAATCCCTGGACAAACTGAAGACCCTCTTTTTTTCTCCCCCTCTGCGGGGGACGTCGGTTTTATCATCACTGTAGCCTCAGTGGTAATTGGCTTTCGTGGTAGTTGAGGAGCCCCTCCATGTTTTTTGGCAAGTTTAAGAGAAGCCGTAGTGTGACTTTTAGTGTCAATCCCAGTTGACGTAAAAAATAGCGAATGCCCAAGCAGGGTGTCACTCGAGCGTGGTGCGTACAATTTGCATGTAGACGGTGTTCAGTATGTTCTCACCTTTCTTAGAGTTTCCGTACCGTCCGGCTGTTGTTCTTGCAGAAACCGTGTTTCAGGTGTGGTTGACAGTTCACCTCGGCAAAGAGGTGCAGCAAGTAGAGTTGTTTGAAACTTCTGCTTTGGAATCCTGGTCGTTTTGCAGATCAGCATTTTTTTCCCCTCTAGCGTCGCGATTGCCACAAACCTTCACAGGCCGGTTTTTCCTATGCAGCTTATAAGTTTGTACTTACGTTTGCAAAGTTCTGATGGAATGGTTTATCACGTTTGTCAAATTCAATCCTGGAAGCCACCCTCTTACCATACTGTTTGTTGAAACTGAAGTATGTTCTTTAGGGCTTGTTTCCAGAGGATGCACAGTTTTTTTCTATACTCATCTAATTGACCACTTCAGGTATAAACGCAAACAAATATAAAATCAAAACTTACTTGATGAACAAAGTAAATTTACGATTTTCACCGTTTTAGGGTAGTTACGCGCTGTGACATGTCAATGTAGGGTGCTTACAGCGATGGGTAACAAACGAGAGTAGCAGCTTATCTTTAAGTTAAAGTCGTCTACATGGTCATAAAATTGTGGTTTGTTACTACATACCTTACGAGTAAATCCGGGTGGTTGGACAGATACACTATTTTGGGGAAGTTGCCAGTTCCCCGAAAACATTGTGTGACCACAAGTGTCAAAGTTCACTTGTGAGTGGCTTTTACCTTTACCATGGTCGTGCGCAGCTCCGGTCTTCACAATCGACCTACGTCCTCGTCACAACTGTTGTCATCCCGACTACACACCTAGAATGTACTGTCTAGACTTTTGTCTGGTCTGTTCCCTTTGACCTTCCTTGTTGCTAGTCACAAACCCTATAAATACAAACGAGTTTGTGACCATGTTGTCTTCGGACTGAGTGACATAAAGTAGCTCTGTCCAAAGGCCAGTCTTTTTTCTGTGTTCGTTCGTTAGCCTCAAGTGGTTGGGTTGACCGGGAAGATACGTATTAATCGTGCATATTTCGTAGTCAGTCATTCAGAACCGTTAAACGTTTCACTAACCGTTATTCTGTTGTCTGTTTACGCGCTGGTAGGCCGTATACGTCAAGTTACAACACACTACGAGGTTAATGTACTGGTCCTTTTCAGTTAAAGTGAAATTGCAAAATGGATTTGGTAAATCAAGTTTCTCAGATGTATATGCTGAGTCCCTTAGTCTCATTTGTCTTTTTTTGTGACTTCATCAGGCAATCACCTCGTTTTTCGTTTCTGCTCAAGACATAGGGTTGATGTGAGAGTTTGGAATGACATTACTCATCATTTAATGGAGCTTCCAGAATGAGCCGCTGCCGAATTCAGTTAAATGTTTCGGGTTGTTAAAACAACGCGGGGTGAATTGATTATGTCTCTGCGATGGATTAGAATCCAAACGTCACAGCAACTGCAAGCGACAACTTTAGGTATAAAATCACTAAAAACTTCACATGCATTCGACTGTGAAGCCACGACAAGGAAGATGATCGCCGTGTAATATCAACTAACAACTGTACTGTTTGTACCATTGCATGAGGTGTATTACTGTATGCACTGGAAGTACCACATCCAAGCATGAACCCCTCCGCTTGAAGCAACACGTTTCGAAACTGGAAGTAATCTAGCTGATAATCAGTTGACTTTGCGGAGTTAGTGTGTGGTAAATAACTGAAGCAGCTTAGTCTCGAAATGCAGGCAGTTTTGGTGGGACTTACTGGAAGTATGCAAGATGCTCGGGAAGTCAAGTGTAATGACTACAGGTGAACTATCGTCATTTCGCAATACGACTGACGGCACTTTCCACTTTTTACACCTGAGAAACAGGGTTGCAACCTGATGGAACTTTTATTTGCCACGAATTACCAACAGTTGAGAGCAGTTGCTTCGAGAGATGGTGGAAGCAGCCCTTCGGGCCGTAATGAAGCTATTCTCGAAGGTAACAACGTTCCCGGAAAAGCGATGGTTACTTAATGATTGACAGTTTTCGGATACGACTCTGTGAAAGCCTTGTTTTCGTCTTTCTCTTAGTCATCGCCAATCGCCCTTTTTCCACCGTGGGCCAAGCCTTCCGAGGTGTGAATACCCGAAGTTTGACTGGTTATTTGGACGACTGTCTTTTGGAGCCTTAAAGATCTGCCACTCAGTACGTGGTACTCTGCAATGAGTGCGTTAACGAGTGCCTTCGACTTGCCGTTGCAATTTGCCTCAGGTCAACGAGGGTGTCACTCTTGGTAACATCCGAACAGCTATCCGTCAGAGCGTACGCCGATATAATGAATACACAACGCCTTCCTGATTTGCGCCGACAGACTTTTACCGATGTATTAAGTCTAATAACACACAAACGACTGTTCATTAGGATCCAGCCGAGCAAACATTGCTCTGCTCTGGGACTCAGTGCGACTCCCAATCCAGTTGGACCACGATATTCAACTTTGGCGTCACCAGGAACCTTGAGAGAGAAGCGCTCGGATCGACAGTTATCAAGAGGTGAGCTCAAATGGATAACCGTGTTAGAATCGTAGACTCGCGTTTCCGACACAGCACACATCAAGCTACAGACATTGAAGGCGCCAATGTTTACCAGTTGTCTTGACCTCAGAAAACAATTATCGCCCGAAAGCACATGGAAGGCATAAGGAATGAGGAGTAAGACAGTGGGAGAAAGTCCTGTTGGTTTAATAATGTCACTGTGAGAAGAACGATAACTTCTGATACTTCCCGCTCGTTCATACCGCGGATGTGGTTTGATTTGAGGGATCTCCTGCGAAACCGCAGGATACAGGTTGTTTGGGAACTTTACTCGGAGCCAATGACTCAATAGTCTGACTCACTTGGCAGTGAGGGGGTTGCCTAGCCCGAGGGCCCAGTAGATAAGAGATTGACGTCTGATTGTGAACACTGCCGCGCGCAATGAATGTACTCGAAATTATGCCGGGTTTTTGGGTGATAGATGTTTTTCGACCGTATTGGATAATACGCCGGCGGTCACGATTAACCGTGAGACGGTTGGAGTACTGTTTGTTTGAGGGTACCTTTTCTAACCCCTTTCTTCCTGATACGGAAGACAGCAGTGCCGCAACTATGAAAATAGTTCTGCCGCATGCCCATAGGATCGTTCCTCACTACCTAAACACACCTACGCGGGCAGTAGTGGTCAGTAGTGTAACTACTTTTCGTCTGATTGCTCTCCTTTGGCCTGTATGACAAGGTTGCGCCTGGAAGCACCGCAGTCCTAGTCAGCATAGCCCGCCGGATCAAAACAGCATAAAAGCCCGACCACCGCCTCAAGGTGGCAGTATAGGTCAGGACGCTATCTGAGATGGCAGTGTGTCGTAGTCAGTGGCGTACCTGCATCCACACCACTTCTAGTTCTTCCGCTTAGACCTCTTTTATTACTTTTCTACCTTCCTAGTAGCGTTTTCTTCTAGGATATTCTACGTCACTGTTGAGGTGAGCGGCAGCTCGAGCCACAGTACCTTTTGGTCAGGCTCATGGCTGCTATGATAATGATGGTGATGCGATTATCTAGACAAATTTGATCGATGGCCACGTCACGCTCTGCACAACTTGAACTGAACTAAACCAATTAACAGCAATGATATGTGTTATGAATTAGCTGGACTGCGTTATAAAGCTGAGTTATAGCTAGGTTTACTGTTTTTACATTGCTGGAAGTTCACTATCGTACGGCGTGCAGTGTCGCGTGTGGACTTAAAATTCGAATGCCCGAAGGTAGCAGTTGCGGCAAATGGGTTGAGTCTGCAATCATGTTACTGGTAGCCAAATATCGTCGGCGTCAAGCTGTTGTGTTTCTCAGACCGAATAGTCTTGGTTTGTTTCCTGTTGAGCGACTGAGCTGGTTTGTATGGAATGCGATTTGCACCTTTAAAGTGCAGTGTTGCTTCAAGACTGGGGCACTTCAACTCCTACTTTTTTCATTCCAGGTAACTCGCTTGAGACTGTGGACAGTTTCACATACTTGGGTAGCACTATCTCGTCAGCTTGTAACATTGCTGATGAGATATCAGCGAGGATAGTAAAGGCACGAATTGCCTTTGCTAAATTGCATCATCTGTGGCGTCGAAAAGACGTCCGGTTGTCGCTGAAAGTAATAGTATATAATGCCTGTGTGCGCTCCATTTTGCTTTATGGTTCGGTAACGTGGCCCATTCACGAAGAAGTCATCAACAGGCTTGCTGTGTTTGACCATCGTTGTTTCCGTGAATTGACCCATATTAAGTGGACTGATCGCGTGAGCAATGTGGCAGTTCGTTGACGCGTATCCTGGAACACTCGGGATGCGCGATCAA
>JTDE01003089.1:21113-61150 GCA_014338405.1 Paragonimus skrjabini miyazakii | reverse complement strand
TCGGTTGTTTGTTTGCAAGGTGTAGGCGCCTTGATGTTGTATGTTTGAATGTAGACGTAGCTGTTTTTAGCGGTTAGGTCCCCTACTCTCTCGCTTTTTTCTTCTCTCTTCCTAAACAGGGTTTGTTTCTTCTTCCTCTTCATGGTTGTGTGGCAGTTAAGCATCAGTGTGAGCCACTGATTTATTGCTGTCTATGATGACGATGATGAAGTGTAAGCAGGCTAAGAATCAAATGTTCAGCCTGAAAATTTCCATGAAAACCCCATCCGAAGTAGACAACTTCAGGTATACGGGAGTGACGGCATGCCATGAGTAATACATCATTCAAACGTACTGACGTCACAGACATGAGCGTGGTTCTGTATGCGTGCACACATAACAGACCACAACACGAACTTTTTCTTATCGTAATGAAAACGCGAATAACAAAAGGTACACGGTGTTGCCTGTAATCACACATTCCTCTGTTAAGTGGAAAGGTTTTCGTGTCCTCCACAGATTATTTTTGACCACCGATTGAATACGCCTACTCACTAATCAGTTCTAGCCTTAGGAAAGCGCTGATGCACTGAAGCATGTGTAGTAACCTGATGTTGGTTCTTCGAAATCATTTTATTTTAGTGTCAGAGTTCTTGAGCTTCACTTATTCGCGTATTAAACACCTTTGAGGCCTAATTCCTGTTTACTTCTCTTTTTTTAACGGCTGAATAAGTGATTGCCCCTTTTACGATTCTAACTGAATTGTACTGTTTCATTGAAAGGCTGTTTCCATATTGATCCCAAGTGTTTTCTTTAACAAAAGGTTTTGTGTTATAGCAGTAACCTATTGAAATATGCCATTTTGAGTTGGAGATAATGCTTTCTCTGAGGTACACTAGCATGTATATGCTTATTTGATTAGCGGAAATAGTTATTGAATAATGTGATATCCTATTGTCTTTTGTTCTGTTGTGCCTGCTTCGACAGTCTTTAGAACGAGTGGTTCTGCACCCCTCAGGTGCATGTGACATCTAATGGAAAATCATAGTAAACCCATGACTTGGGTTCTCATCCATGTGTCTGTATGCATTGGCGAATCGTTGAAAAATCAAAGTTCTTGTCATATAAATTCACGACCACTTTCAGGAACGTTTGTGCCCTCAAACTTTGAAAGGAGACTGGCTCGAGAAACCTAATTCTTATACTCCTAGCATTTCACGTCCCTCCTCTATTCATTCCTATCTGAGGACATCACGCAAGTTTTCATCCAGGACAGACACATAAGTGAGATTTCTTAGCATCATTGTCAGATTCAGAGACCGTGATGCTTGTCGGTCACAAATTGCGAATCACGTCTATCAGTTTGCTGTTAGTTGGCCGAATTACTGCTAATGAAAATGAGTTATCGCTGACTCATTCATGTACTTGGGTTTGCTACCAGCAGCTTTATTAAAAGAAGTCTAATGGACGCTTGCATATGGTTGGCAAGGACGGTCTTCACCTATCTGCTTCCCCTCTGTTACAAGTCCATCTCTGGAGGCCAGAGGGCTGTGTTTGTAAGCCAACCGTATTAGTGATGTTACACTGTGTTTGTGAAACAGTGCAATTCAGGGCGAGGTCTGTCAACTACCATTACATACTCGACCGTTATTATGTGTACATCTAATCTTATGGAGCACACCACTGTAGCGTTCTGTACACCATCAAACGAACAGTAATGATGAAACGAGGAAGGGTAAGTTACATAGCTAATATAGAATGAGTTTAAGTCGAAAAGTTGCCTCATGCACCTCCTGGCATTCGCGAAACCACCTTCCGTACAGGTGTTATTCGAAAATTTTGTTAACTCAATTTCATGATCAGTTGTGCAGGAATTGGGTCAGGAAGATGCCCTGTTAAGGACAACGGGGACCGTAAACATGGGTACGGGCATATGCAGACTTTGAAAAGGTGCCCTAGTTGGTTATGTAGATATACATTTAGAAAGGGGATGGTCGGAATCCGACGGCACTTTCGGGCCGAACGACCTACATCTTGCAAGCTGTTCAGAAACATTCAGTGGAACGGGGACAGAGAATACAACCATTGCTAGACGGATGTCCTAATCACAAGACGAGAAAAGTTTCTAAAGGACGATACATCCACTCGAGGGGGGCGTTCGAATGCATTCACAAAATTAAAGATAAGGTAATATGGGATAAAAACGATTTTAGATCCAAAACATGAAATTTGAATCCTCTCACTCTAGTAAGGACATTTTTAACACGAAGGGTTTATGTCGAACTGTAGATCAGTGGAACATCCACATATTTCACGGAGTGTGATGTTGGAAGAGCTTATAGTGTTTTTTAAGAGGGAACAGTGAAACATCATTACAGTTGTACGTACTGAAATGCACAAAGCATGCGTTAAACCAACTGATCAGTCCGGTAGTGACATCCTGCAGGACGAGAAAGAAGAATCTCTCTGAATATCGAAACTCAAAGACGATATCGTCTGCAGCAACGAGTCATTTGGGAAGGACGTGGGATCACCTAATGCCAAAAAGAAAGTGGGGGAAGATTCATACTTTAGACGACACTTGGATTCGTGACAATTGGGAAATATGCTTGACCGATTGTGCATGTAACCTGCGAACGATCCGCAAGCCAACGATAATGTCTTAGTTGATTGATTACCATACTCACTGAGATGATGAACCAGGATCTCTACATTGATACAGTTCAAAGTTTTGCTGTAAATGGGTTAACAGAAATAGGCTGCTTTATGTTTGTTTTCCAGGGATGACAACATTAAGCGAACGAGACAGATTATTGCGTCCGTGATGGATCTAGATTGGTAGTAACCAAACTGATATGCGTCATTGTCGTTATTCTGTGACATTAAACCGTCTTGATGAATTTTCTTAAACACTTTCAACAATAACAGTGTGCATGTAATCTGTTGGACTTTGAATATGCTTTTCTTTAACATTGGCATGATGCTTGAAGTTTCCCAACAGTCAGTGATTTAATACTGTGCATCTGCGAAATGCCCAAACAACCATTCAACACACACTTTGGGAATAGGGTTCAACAGCTATCTATCTTCCTTCGTTGCTGGACTTGATTTGCATCATGGTTGTATCCTTGGTCGTATGTAGGCTGAGGTAGGTTATATCAATTATGTCCATTGTTTCTTGTTCGCATCAACCAACGTTCACCGTCACTTAACAACTCATTCTCTCCTCTTTTCAGAAATCTAGGTGTCTGTGACTTCTGTCTTTCCTCTACTCCAGCTTTGTTGGTGTATTATATGGTGAATGTTTTGTCTGTTTTCTTCCAGTCCAACCTTAATTGTATTTTCCCCCCATATTCTCTCTCGACTGCACTAAGATGTACTCGTATATTGAACCACTTCTTGCATTACGTTTTCAATATCCCCCCAGGTTTAGATCTTACCATTAGTGTCTTCGGTTATTTCCTGAGAGATAGGGGTTCTACTTTCGTGCTTACCTATCAATTGGCTAAGCAGCATTGACCGGCTGGACAGAAAGGCCTCATTGACACTCCTCCTGGTCTTATTCTGTTGGGTTTACACTGGATACATGGTATGTGAGTGGAATCATAAGTGATTCAGCGCCAGCCACTTGTGATTATGGTTGGGTGCATGTGTTCCTTGGCTTCGGGCACTATGACAGGCTAGTCTGAAACGGATGCCGCCACCATATGGGCTGTGATACAACTAGGACACTCATACAGACAAGGGAACGACTAGGGTTCTCTTCAAAAGCCTTTGTCTCAAAGGCCTGTACCAAAACTGATACTTTTTCAGGAAAGACATATCAACCATCTTTCAACTCCCAACCTGGAGCACCAGTAGACCGTGGTTTGTCAGGCCTTTACCTATTGGACTACCTGTTATGAGTGACTGTCAGTGTGATCTTTACACCATCCAGTTTGGCTCAATAGGTTATCGAATTGCGCAGCTTGTCAGACCCCGTCAAGGTCCGGTCTCGTTGTGGCATTGTGGCAGTTAGGCATCGGCAGTAGTGCTGTGTCTGATGATGATCATAATGACGATGATGATGAATTTGCATCATTTCTTCATGTACAATTATGCGTTCAGTTGCAGAGAGAAATTCATATATTGAGGGTGGGGAAACATTTAGTGAATTGATCACCTGACAGTTCAACTCTCCAACAGTGCAGACAGACTTTTATATAGAATGACTGACATTACTCAGCGAATTCATTGCCTTTTAAATTTCGCTGCAGCTTTTACTACTGAGCAATGTCTGACGACAGTAAGAGGTGCATAATCCACTTGTGACTACTGGTGACAGTTTTCACCGCTGCGTAATTTGTACCCGGAGTGTGTGTTTGTTCATTCCACTGTCTTTTCACGTAAGCATATGACGATTCAATCTAGTGGGGTTCCTAAAATGGTTTCACAATGAATAAGCTGACTGTGATGTGGTTGAAAAAAATGATCAAATCGTGAAAACAAACCCCTGTTCGTCTCAAAGAGGCTGAATGGTATTTGGTGAGGAGAAGTCAAAGTGACATAAAATGATAGTAAAATGATGGCAATTGAGAAGTGCTGAAGATGCTATCAAATCTTTGGTCACATAAACTACTCGCTCTGCATTGACGTAAAATCTAAGGCGGACTTGGCATTCCTAACTAAAGACATTTACCAATAAGTTAACTGCTGGTTGTCAGGTTTATTTTTCAAGTGAAGGTCACTCACAGGGTTCCGTGTTGGACGTTAAGAAATCTGGCCGCTGATTGCGTACCGTATTAGTTGTTTTTAAAGTAAGAACAACTACAAGGATGGTGAAACTGTTTGGAGGTCTCATTCTGGATATTGTTTTACTTTCATCTGCCACTTAGTTGTTTGTGTGCGAGATGCTAACTAACGGCAATCGACCAGTAAAGTTTAATAAGTCGAGTTTTGTTTGTGAACCATAACCTCCATTCTTTAGTAGTCGTTGTTCAGTTAAAAATTATTGGCATGCACTCCCATTGCGGTTGTTTATAAAGAAGATAATCCCGCAAGTGGTATCTGATATTTTATCTTCCATCATTAACGCGCAGTAAGTGTTTTTGTTTTAATCAGCCGCGGCAGGAGCCCTTATGCGTTTGGAAAGAAAACGAATGCGCTTATGACTCAGTACCTATATTACCATTTAAAACCTCGTACCCCAATCCGGTACTAGCGATCCTCCTTCTCTTCTTCAAATCAGTTATTGCGATCACAATGTTTTGCTCTTAAAGATGTTTTTTTGGCGTCCATCAAATACTAATGAAACAAGCGCATCATCATGACATTTTGGTTGTACGGCAATCCATTTTGTGCTCCTGCATCTTCCTCTTATATCCCGAACTAGAACATTTTTAGCATGTCGATCTAATTTCATACACATTTCAGTATTTTAAAAACGAGACGCATATTGAATGCAAACTAATCCAACAAATAAGCGTGGCCTATATCTCTTCAGCAAAGAGACTCAGCAAGACGGTATCTTTCTCAAATATGGTGTCGGTCTGCACAATATTGAAAGGAAACTCTGTATCAAATTGTTCGAAGTCCTTTAGACTACCCACTGGTAGTGGTCATGAGGATTGTTAAGTATCACTGACGGATGCCACTCGGAGTAATGAACTTATAGGACGATTGACCCTAAGTTCACTTTGCTGCTGAAGAAAACCTATGACAAACTTAACAGTTACTTAGTTACTCGGGACTTCCGAATGAAAATACTACTTCTGAGAGCGTTACGAACAACCGGATTGATTACCACCCATAGGTCTAATGTAGGCCACAACCGTTTGCTACTTGTTAAAAGGTGGATTCATTATCTTCGAAGAGTGCCGGCTTGTATTTGCCTAACGTTCGAGCATAGCAATGTTTCAGAGCGCTGATCTATCACTGTAATTGGTTCCAACTAGAGCTGAGACGGCCGCTAGACAGACGCATTAGTTGGAGTGTAAGGTAAAATCTACGATGCCCACTTAAATTGCCATTGGGATTGTTTTGTCCGGCATTTTATTTGCGATCACGTACTGTCGGCAGGCTTGGTGTCCTCATACATATATATATATATATATATATATCATCATAGCAGCCATGAGCCTGACCGGAATCTACTGTGGCTTGGGCTGCCGTTTACATCAACTATGACGTAGAATGTCCTAGAAGAGAACGCTACTAGGACGATTGAAAATTATTACAAGAAGACTAAGCGGAAGAGCTAAAAATAGTATGGATGCAGGTACGCCATTGACTGCGACACACCGCCATCTCGGATAGCGTCTCTAGCCAGCGGTTTGAGTGATCACGAGGACCCCATCCAGACAGGTAACACCTACCCAATTTGCTCAGTGGAACAGTCAGGGTCTTCATATTTCGTGACCACGTTGTTGGTTGACCACCATATGGTTTAACCTTACTGTTGATGGCCTCAGTATATGATGCCCCGTACGGTAAGCGATCAGATGACATACGGAGTATGTGACCCAACCATCGCAAGCTGTGCAACGTGATTAGTTGACCAATTGATCGCGCATCCCGAGCGATTCTAAATACGCACAGCTGTGTTGCTCTGGCGGTCAGTCCACTTGACGTGGGTTAACTGGCGGAGACGGCGATGGTCAAACAGAGAAGGTTTGTGGTTATCTTCGTTGCGAACAGGCCACGTTTCTGAACCATAAAGCAAAATGGAACGCACACAAGCATTGTATGCCCTTCCTTTCAGCGACAACCGGACGTCTTTTCGACGCCACAGATGACGCAGTTCGGCAAAGGTAACTTGTGTCCTCGCGATCTTTGCTTATATCTCATCAGCAGTATTGCATGCTGACGATATAGTGCTACCCAAGTATGTGAAACTGTATACTGATGCCTCTGTGATTGTCACGTTGACTTCGGGTCCCCTTTTTGAAAACGGGAATTACTGTTGATAAGCACCAACCTTGAGGTACATCTTCAGTTTCCCAAATAGTCTGCAAGAGTTTCGTCAGTTCTGATGTCAACCTCTCTCCGTCATCCTTGAAGACAGAAGGATAAAGGAGGTCTGGTCCAGGAGCCTTGTTACACTTCAATTACTTGAGCTCCAGGACCACTTCTGCTTCCGATGGAGGGCCATCTGGAACTCAATAACTGACCATTCGGGTCCCGTCGTCCGCATGGTCTGGTTGAGGCCAGCTGAACTGTTCCTCAAAATGTTCAGCCCACCTGTCAAGTCGGCGCGATTGATTGGTGATAAGTGAACCATCTTTTTCACATATGGTCTCACACCGACTCGACGGCTAGTACATTCACGGATCAGAGGAAAAAGCCTTCTGCTATCCCCAGTTAAAAAGGCTTTCCTCATCTTTTTTGACTGTTCGACCGAATAGTGCCCACGGTCTCTGTGCAAGCTTTTAATCGACGTGAAAGAAACCTAGTTTTGTCCCAACTGCACAGCTATCTTAGGATACCTCCTCATAGCTTCATAACTGCTGCGATAAGAATAAGACAGTAATATCTGATTGTGAGCACTGCTGCGCTTAGTGGATGTACTCGAAGCTACATAAAGCTTTTGAATAGTACTTAATGTTTTTCGGCCGTATTATGCAATACGTCGGCAGTCACGGTCGACCGTTAGGTGATCGAAATGTTGTTTGATTGGGGTACCTTTTCTAACCCCTTCTTCCTGATACGGAAAACAGCGGTGCCGCTACTATAAAAACAGTTCCGCTTTATGCCCCTAGGATTATGCCTCGCTGTTTAAGGATTTCTACGCGGTCAGTAGTGCGACATACAATCCTAAGTGTAGCCAATGACAACCGACAACAATGGATTTCTTAATTCATTTTGGGCGAATGGATACTGAGCCGTCCATGTAAGTATAAATGCAGCAAGTCTGGGCGAGGACAATGTACCTTGCATATATGTGCGCTTCATGCGGGCTAAGTGCTAGGAACTATCCTCTGTATCCTTTTTTTCCAGTCGATTGTGCTTGTAAAATGGTCTAAAAGACTGGATAACATTGTCACATTTCACTTGAGATGCCAAAGGTCGGCAGTAAACTGCGAGGATCCCTAACCTTTGTTTGACACATTGTCCTCATTATATTTAACTACCTCTCTGGCACCCTCGTTCTTGGTAAATTAGTCTCAGTGCTAAGCTTTCTTAACTGAATCAAATCCCTCTTCTTACATCTGAGTAGGCAGTAAGTGTTGTCCTTCTTTACAGATGACGATGTTCCGGCGTATGGCTTATCCAGACCTAGTTACTTTATTGGCCTCGTCTGTTTAATGTGCACTTTGCGACTTTACAGTATACTATGCCGTTACAATTTTGGATGAATTCTGATTGTTCTTTTTGAACAGAACTATGGACTTTTTTGTCAGGGAGTTGTGTAAACCTAACCGTAAGAACAGGAATCTGATGTCAGATTTAACGTATCTCCTGTCATCAATGAGATACTAATTTCGTGTTCATTTTAATTACTCTTCCCGTTCTTACTTGGCATCGAAGATCACAATGTTACAAAAATATAACCCTATTTTCGCTGGTCTTGTTGGGTCTAAGGTTCAGGTGAATACATATGCTATTGGCAGACTGTCATCTTTGTGCTCTCTGTTGTCTTATCTTGCCGTATCTTAATTCATGAGTCGTGCTCAATCAGTGGATGTTCAGAATACTCGGTCAGGACATTTGTTCGAAGTATTGATACTCTTCGACACGACAACTATCATATATGAGTTCATCACTGCGGTTGGAATTCTTCCCAAGAAGCAAGGAAAAAGGTGACCCGTTCGCCATCTGTTGTGTCACGAGCACGATCACTTTTTGGTGATGAGAAAGTCCATAAATCACTTTATCTCGTTGACCTGGCCTTTTCACAAAGATGGTCCACACGAACTCTTGTTATTGTTCGTCTGTTGTCGAGTTCACCAATTAGCCTGTACCAGATGAACGTGCATTGAATCGTCCCTTTCGGTAAGTGATCAATCACTTTACCCAGAACGGAGAAAGAGTATGGATGCGGTAACAGCGTTTATTGAAAGGACGAGACGAGTCAAAACTAGGCCACAGAGGCTTTATGTTTATAGGGCGAAATGAGTACCATACATGGCCGACAAGATGCATAGCAAATCAAATGAGACGATCATGTATGGCAGTCAGAGCGTTAGAGCGAATCACGTTATAGAGGGCATCAGAAAGTGAACGCGAGAAAACAGTTCAGATGACGTACAGGCGTTCGATCGCGCAGCTGCACTCTGATTAACTGAGTGAGATTGTCCAACTGAATGAGCTAATACATATCAGTTCACCCGACGCCGGGTTGATCAGTCGATATGACGTCATTTGCTTTAGCTGCTTTGTTAAGATATGCTTCTCCTAACAGCATGTCAGCGTGGAAGTTTTTTGGCTTGTTTTTTTAAGTGTCAGTCTCGTAAATAATGAACAAGGTCACAATAACGTCTAATCTCTGTTGATTGGGCTGTAAAACTTAGCGTCGACTCTTTTGGCAGACGGATATTCGGGGGTTCTTTATGGGGTAACGTAGCGAACATAACACATTTATGCGATAATTGACTGCTCCAAAATTGACTCCCACCTCACTGTTGGTCTCTAATGGTACTGACTTTATGAAACTGTTCAACTCGAGATTCACATCGACCGTCATCTGCACGTTTTGTACAACTGCCTTACTAATTTTGATCAGGTCATTTCGGACCTCTATTCCGTCGCTTCTGCCTTCTAACTCTGCTGCCTGTAATTCTAACGCAAGTTCCAGGCCGCTTACATTGGTGAACTAATCATCTAGTCAGTGCCATTTCAGCATATGTCGAGTGAGCAGTCAGTTGGGTTCAACGTACTCGATAAAAACGACCGGTTCATCCATTGCACGCCATTTTCTGACGAGTTTTCCTAACCCCGCTGTGAAAACTTACTATCTAAAACTGTTGCGGTCCATAAATGGGTCTCTCTTGTGCTATCCAAGTTAACGATGTTAATATTGAAACTATCAGGTCTGGTTGTTTGTGAATGTGCTTTTCCCCCAGTTTGGATGCCCTTGTGTACCATAACACTTGCTATACAACAACGTATTATGTGTCTGATGAAACGCAACGAAGCAAGCCTTATCGTCTGTCTTCGATTTTATCATTGCTCTGGATACTTTTTATGGTCCCAGCTTTTACATCATTGTGAACTCTACGAGTTGACGTGCATGGTAGTGTGTGGGCTGGATATTGCGGCCTGTTCAACTCTGAACAGAACCAACCACGATTAACGCTACGTGATCTAGTGACAGGGTGAGTGGCATTTAATTGTCGTTGTCAGTAGGCTTTCAAGAAGTTATCTAATCATGCTCAAGGTCAGCGGTTCGTCAGTGTAGCCAGATGTGATTCCGATTTGTCGATCGTACCTGCGGAAGTACTACAGGAGCATTTTGGGACCGGGCTTATCGATGTGTCCATCGAAATTTGCTGATATAACTTCCTGCTGGATTGTATCAACGCACTGTTAACTTAGGGCCGAACCAACCTGGTATTTTCGGGACATTCACTCAGATCAAAATAGGTTTGTTGTTATTTTGAACTCCCACTCGCGTCCGTCTGTATGTGGAATACTGTATTTACCACAGCCTATTTTGTTGTCTCTTTCACTGATAATTCTCCAAACCATCACTGCTCTTGTTAGTATGGCCAAGATTTCTTCGTATGCGACTTGTTTGTTTCTAGATCATTATCATCCCCCCCCCGCTAAGAGTGTATCTTTTTTACTTTACGTTGTTCGTCTTCTTGATGTCTCATCTGTGCAGGACTATTGAGGCAGGTGGTCAAGATCCTAATCTACGAGCACGAGCACACGGTCTGAATAATCAAGCCATCATTCAACTTCGTCGTTTGCAAAATTTGGGCGTCCGGGTGCAACAACATGTTCGAAATGAAGGCGGTCCAGTTCATCACCCACCTGACCATTTCACAGGAGACAAATTCGCTTCTCCGCTGGTCGATTTTACTACTGCCGGTTAGTCCTTCAAAATCGTTTGTATTTGTACGTTTCTATCCTTATCTTTTATTCACTACGATATCCTTCATTACTCAGCTTGCTAATACTTTTGTGAGAGTAGGCGAGTCCCCCACCCACATTTCGGAAAACACGGAAATCGAAGTGTTTATTCAGAAAACCATTCGTTTTCGCTTCATTTCAAATTCTTATTTAAATACACCGGTCACCACTGTTTTGGTTTGAGAAGCACTTGCTGCACTACGTGCCCATTCGAGTTTACAGACATGAAAAAGGCACACTCCCTCTGGCTTTTTAACCCCACAGGTTTATCATTTGATCTAGACAATCAGGAATTCGATTAACTATGCGACCGACATGCTTTGTCTGAAAGCTAATCGAAGTTCATGTGCAATTCTTGCTTAGTTGTCTTGTCAAGCATCAAAATAGACATTCTCACAGTTACCTCCGCACGTTTCAGAACTACAGAGCAACACTAGTCGCACTGATACAATGCACACGCGCACGCGCGCAAAATTGTATACGTGACTAATTGTTAACATAGCATTATAGGGCCACTCTCTTCGGTAACTGACCTTCACACCTGGAATATGTTGTCAGTTTCACTCTGGTCTGCATCGCTACACAGGCTACATGAAACGTTATCAATAAACTGATAATGTTGGTATGCTGGTTGTGTTTGCACTTTATTTCCGCGAAATGTCAGTCACCAAAGCTTGTACGCTCTGTCATTTTATTTTCTCCGAAGAACGGGACCTAACATACCACCCCACCTTCTTTTAAAAGTATCGACACGAGATCATCCGGATCAGTAGCTCTATTACGTTTGTGAACCGGAATGCAATTTCAGACCTCAGTCCTAGTGGGTGGTCGTAAATCTGCTGACTAGGATATCAGATTACAAGTTTGTAGCGGTAACACAGCAGAAGCAGGAGACCAGCCTAACTGACCCTCGAAATGGTCCGTCCAGCGCTCTAACCTTCTGGACTTACTATGGATGAGTGTGCCATCTGCCTTGGCGACAGCTTCACTGACAAACGGTCGCCTTTGACGAGTAGGACGGATAGGCTTGGAGAACCCGCCAGTGTTCCATGAAGCGAAAGTGTTTTCCACCTTTTAAATTTCCCCCATTAGCCAAACCCCATGATCAGCAACCAGGCTATGCTTCAGCCTTCCATGGATATCCCTCCTAGACATGTTATATGAACTGCCAGCGGGAATGTCCCGTCTGGCATGATTCGTTCTTTTTTCAACGCACGAACCACTGCGCCGCATGCTGCAGTAACTTATTCGTGAACGGCCTGTAAGAGCTGGGTCCCGCAGCTATCAGGATTACTCTCTAGGCTGTTTCAGTATTATTGCGGTTTCTCAACGGCCAGCCGTTGTTGTCGGTGGGGTTATTGTCCATCAAAAGTGAGAAATAAACGATAACGTACCAACGCATGATTTGAATCTAAGTTTATGCTGTAGTGACATCGATAGTCCTGAATGGAACGCCACGGCCTATAACTAACAACTATGCAGTCTTTCTTAGATCAGGCCTGATTAAGGGAGGGGGACACAAAACATAATAGTGAAGCGCACGATGTCTAAAACTAATGCTGGCTAAAACTGCTTACGCTCAGCACACATCTGTAGCAATCGCTCAATATTATCCGAGTGATGTGGTGCCATTCCAAAGCTGCCACCTAAACGAGATTCGGCCTCACCAAGGCGACCGACGTGGGCGTTCATATCTCTAGCCAGAACGAGTATACCAGAGCCCTATGCTAACGGAAGGAGAGCGGTCAGATCCGACTAAAAGCCGTCCTTGACACCGACGTCACTACATAAACGTAAACAGACACAATGAATAGATTTCCGAACGTTTTGTGTCTGGAGCTGGACTTCATTGAACTTGCCAAGTGGATGGCATACAGTCTACTGGTAACAGAAATCCAATCTACCAATGCGGCTGCACTATACCTACTCCACTCTGACCAACAGTAAAGGCGGCTGTGGAGTCGATCGAGGCGGATAACTAGTATCGGGTAAACAGTGTAGGTGCTGTCAGTTCTACACACTGACCACTATCCCGGATACTAATACATGAAATGCAGCACACGTCAACATTGAACACGTCTAACGTTCGTGCGACTGCGGCCTGTTTACCTATTTGTTTTAGAGTGCGAACGTTGTAAGCACCTTCATTAATTCGCGTTCTAGATCTAAGCAAGGGACGAGGGCGGTCTGAGGCTGGATGGTAGGAGATGCGATTTGCCGACCTAGTGTTTCTGTGACTAGCTATATCTGTTGTGGGACCTGCACAGTAATTACTAGAAAGGGGGTTCAGGAGGGGCCTACAAGATAAATTTGATATTGCATTGGTGGAGGGGTGAGCAATAGCATGTTTTTGTCTATACACCCTACTGTATACAGCAGATGGATCGACCCGATTTGTACTGTGAGGCTGCCGATGTAGTATGGAATTGTTGGTGTTGTGAGTATTAATGACTGTATGTGGACTGAGGTACTACCAGCACGCTGGAACTTAGATAGTGGAACGACTGCGGGTCTTAATTTGAGCATTTAACTAGTAATTTGAAACCTTCTTTTCCCGTCATGAATTTGAATAAAGAAGACAGTAGACTGATATTGCACGATTTATGTCCGGACCGATTTCGCTACATCTTCACGAGTGCATGCTATAGACCATTTATATATCAGTATGAGAAAGCGAACAGGTATTGACAGGTATTGCAGATAATCAACTGCAAGCGCAGAGCTTAATTGCCCGGATGAATTCTCTACATCCAAATATGTATTTCAGTATGGAAGGTGACAATCAAAACAGTCTATCATTTCTGGATATATGCATTAGAAGAAATGCACTTGGCTCGATTCAACGAGGCGTCTATCACAAGAGCACCTGGACAGGTCAATATCTGCATTTTGAAAGTTTTTCCCCCGATGCTATAAAGATAGTTTGGGGCGCACTTTTTTGATCGGGCCAGAAGTATTTGCACTGGAGATACTGGACAACAAGAGATGGATATTTTACAGACCACCCTACAACTAAACGGTTATCCTAAACCGTTTATTGCAAGATTTCAACGTCCCATTGGCATAGGAATTCGACCCGACAATGTCAAAAAAACGATATTTCTTCGTCTTCCCTTTAAGGGTGATGATTTGTGTCAACTTATACACCGCCGTTCGGTTAGTTCTCTCGCGAGAACATACAATGCAATTGTACCAGTGATCCTGTTCAAAACATTCCGGATTCCAACCCCCTGTGTGAAACAACCGGTACCCGAGCAAGCCAGATCCAACGTTATCTATGAATATCGATGTAGATGCGGTGCATCCTACATAGGTAGAACTGAGCGCCAGTTGCGAACCAGGGTCATGGAGCACATCCCGAAATGGATCAAGACAGAGGTCACGCAGACACATGACGTCACAGTGGCGCATAGAAACAGAGTCTGCATCATCTATTGCGCGTCATATTCTAATGACGCAACACCAGTGTGATCCCACAACGGTATTTGGCGTTATTTACTCAACGTCACACAGGCGAACACTGTGTTATGCTGAAGCCGTTGCAATGCGAAAGTTCAAACCCGTGTTGTGTGTTCAGAAACAACTGTTTATAGGGTTGTCGCTACCGTGGTAGTGACAATGATTGTGCACTCTGACAACTGACCTTATCCGTTATCTTGTTCGCTTTCTCATACTGATATATAAATGATCTGTAGTATGCACTCGTAAAGATGCAGCGAAATCGGTCAAGACATAAATCGTGCAATATCAGTCTACTGTCTTCTTTATTCAAACTCTTAGCTACACCTGTTTCCGTCCACCCACATGACACCTCAGCTGGTTTGGTCGACAATGGTACACTGTATTTGTTTGATGAGTTGGCACTGCATACGCACCTTCAACACTTACGATCTATTTACGGTGTGCATCTTCCATTACACAACATATTCGTAATCATCAACTTACACCTCGCAATCAAAGTAGACCGGTTCACTTACACCAACAGTCTACTATCTAATCCGATTTGTTCGTCCGTCGTGAAAGGGCGGATAGTTATTTAATGTCTTTGCATACACAAACTTGTCACCCTTTCCCTCGCTGGATAATTTTATCCCACTTCATGGTCGTATCTCATTCCAGATGCGATCGCTATGGCATATTCATGTTCAAGCGCGTTGTGTTGATGTTATAAAATGTCATAAACAACCAAAACGATGAAAATAATTTGTGCAACACGACGAGTTCTTTGAAGATAAAGGTTATAGGGCAAGCTAGTGTATATTTTTCGTTCTCCACCGGTAGACATTTTTGTACACTTCAGATTCCGGAAAGAACCTCCATGTCTAATGTTACAAAAAAACGGTCTCAGACCGCTCCGACAGAACGATCCTATCGACAAACGGAAAATTTCGGATGCTCTAAACAGACTAATTCCTTTAGTTAGGAGGCGAATTCATCAAAACAATCTAATCAGGTCATCGGTAACAGCTGATGAAATCGGTCACCAGCATAGCACGGGCCACCTAGGAGGAGGCGTGGAAGTGAGCGTGGGTGTCGCGCTAGCCCGAGTAGCCAATCAGAGTGCAACAGCTATGGAATTGGCCGTACGTGGCCACTTGGTCGCGAAGTGACCTGAACAAGCGGACAGCGGTTCAACGAGTAAATGGCCATATTTGGCCACTCATCAAACCCGTGTTGTGTGTTCAGAAACAACTGTTTGTAGGGTTGTCACTACCTTGGTGGCGACAATGATTGTGCATTCTAACAATGGACTTTCTCTGGTATCTGGTTCGCTTTCTCATACTGATATATAAATGGTCTATAGTATGCACTCGTAAAGATGCAGCGAAATCGGTCCAGACATAAATCGTGCAATATCAGTCTACTGTCTTCTTTATTTAACTCATAAACCTGTACAGCAACGCAGCGGATGGGGGACTATATACGGAAAGTAGTATTTTTTCCGAATGAAGATGTCAATCTTCTGCCAACACCCAACCTGGAGGACCAGGAGACTGTGGTTTATTGTGTTGACCTGCCTGGTATGAGTTACTCTGTCGGAGTGATCGTCACACCATCTAGTTTAGCTCAACACGCTTTGGGGACGCAAAAGCCGTGTTTAGGTTCATTTTCCTTGGGACGGATGAAAAACCCTCAATGTCGGGGATAAGTGGCTTGAATATAAAAAATATATACAACTTCCCCCGATGTAAAACCTGCACGAAATAACATGTAGGGAGCACATTTTTATGGGTAAGACGAGGGATTCAGTGAGCTGGAATAAAAGTCAGACATCGGACGCCGGACATTCAGGAATAGACCTTGTTGAGGAATCACTCATCTGAGATGCTTGTGTCGTCGTATTGTTCTTTTTAACACCTGTATAAAAATTGAAGTAAGGTTTAACTGTTCCCTTTGGCGTTACGCTTCCTTTCATTCATAGGCTAAAGTCGATCATCCGTGTTATGGTCGACTTGCATTCAAGGGAGCATCGACCAGGGCCCCAGAAAGAGTTGGGAAGGGGTTTTTCACAGTTGATACCAGTGACCATTAATGAAATTGTGTACAGCTGTTTCGACGCACTTTTGTTTCGGGTATTATCAGCACCACACACGCCGGAGAATCAAACTCAAGAGCGGTGGATAAGCGGCAAATTGTAGTCCAAACGCTTATCCGGTAGACCACAGGAGCGCAGTAGCTAAGGAAACTAATCCATATACCTCCGTGCAATCTCGGTGACCTTGACGATTTCGCTGGTGGTTACTGAGACGAACTGTTTGCAGGGTTAACTGTTTACTAAACAAATGGATAGTCGATTGCTTAGCTGCGCATAATGGAGACACCCGGGAACAACGAACTCCTGCGGGATAGACGTTACGGCAACTGTACGGATGAATAGCATACAAACGAGCATGAGCCCACAGGACAGTGTGGCATGACAGTAAATTACGTAACTAAACGACGAAGTACCGTGCTGTTGTTGCGTTACACTGACCTCTCATTCGGAGGAACACCATTTCCGTTATCCCAAGGTCTGTTTGAACCATCCGTTGCCGTTGACTGTGAATAGTTTCAGAGAACACGAATGTTGAACGCGAAGGTTGCCTGTCTCTTAATTTCTAGCAGCGTATGTATCCAGATCTACTCGATCATGTTAGCTTATTTTAGCCTAATATTCTACACGGCATAGCCATCAATGGATCAGTTTGACGAACACGTAATCCCTTACCGACAAAAGCTGATGATGATCATCCCGCGAGGTTTTCCAGTTTCATAATATGCACAATGTGGACGCAGGCGAGATTTTCAAAGAAGGATGTTGCAACAATCCTGCAAGAAGGGATAAAGTGATTAACGGTGAATCCAACATATTTGGTAAACTCTTACGTAACCAGCACCCAATTAACGTGGTTGTTGCTCTACAGTAGCAAGTAGTGAGTATACAATCGTGTTTGGTTTGGTCAATCTGAATTTGTGTTCCTTTTTCAAGAACGTATAGCCATCATTCAGTTTGGCCAATTCGCATCTTGCTTACTCTGGCATATTCTGGATTATCCGAACGTGAAAACTGTGGAAAATTGGCTGTTCGGAAGGATTCGCAATGCATTCGCTGAAAGATACGTTTGAGTTCATCGATTCTATCCGCTCGCTGAATGTAGAAAACAAAAAGGTGTTTTGCCTTGATGTAAGCTTTTTGTTCACGAATGTACCACCTGTGGAAACCGTTGACTACCTCTGTGGGTATTTTCCTTCCGAAAGTTTAAATGTGGGCTTACTCGGAGACACGCACAAACAGCTGATATTAACGTGCACGCAGAATATACAATTTCAGATTGATGGGAAAAGGTACCGTCAGAACGACGGCGTTGCGATGGGGTCACCGTTAGACCCACTGTTGGCAGAGATCTTCGTGGCAATGTTAGAAAGAACTACGCTTTGTGGACTTATTGACAATAGCACCCTCTACAAGAGGTACGTGGACGATGTCATCTGTGTAGTTGACGAAACTGTGAATCTGGATAGCTTACTTGCTGACGCGAACACAGCACACCCTAATATCAACTTTGCACTTGAGACCGAAAAGGATGGACGAATATCTTTGTTGGATGTGGCACTGAGTCGTCGTGCAGACGGTTCAGTTCAGAGGAGTATTCACAGGAAGGGGACTTGGAACGGCCAGTATACTCACTTTTTCAGTTACGTACTCCTCAAACAGAACAGGAACCTCATTCGTAGTTTAACATACGGAGCTATGAGGATATGCACTGATGACATGGTTGAGGCAGAAATGGTGTTTTTACGACGGATATTCGCCTATCATGTAAACTTCGTTGATAGACATATGGTACTGACAGAACCGAGAGTTAAGCTCCCGTCTGCGGAAAAGAAGTTGGTTTACATGACGCCAGACTACAAAGGCGAGGCGTTGGCTGAACTAGTGACTCGTAGAATAAGTAACGCAATCGAAACGACCTACAGTGCTGCACAACTACAAATCTCGTTCAGATCCGACCCGGTTGTCCACGTACATCCCGAAGATACGTTGCCTAGATGTGTGACCTCATTTTGTGTTTACTCTTTCATATGCTCCTGTGGAGCAGGTTACATCGGTCGCATAACCAGGCGCCTGTCTCAGAGAATATGTGAACACCACCCCGCGCGGCTGACTAAAGGCGAGGTGAGGTCCATTTCGAGTGCAATTCTGGCGCACCTTGTTGACTCACGGCACCAAGTCTCACTGGATGTGGCTTTCCAGTCCATTTACCGCTTGCCCAGTCGTCAACCCAGAGGTGTCAGATTTCGTATTCTGGCCACTGCGGAAGCGATCAGAATTCGGTTGTGCAATCCACAGTTGTGCGTTCAGAAGAAATTTGTTCAGGCCCTACGGTCACATGGTTCTCGTTACCGACTTGACACCTCCGGAGGTCAATTTTGTCACCTAATTGTCCTCCAAGTCACAGTCTCGTGACGTAATCTATGTGACTAATTGCCTTTGATTTTGATTGTTTGACAATCATGATATACAATGTTATGCAATTGGCCCGATGATGGATAACCGAAAACAGACTATTTGCAAGAACACCTTTTTACTTCTATTGAACATTTCGTCACTGTATCCTCATTAGGGAGGGCACGCCGTTTGTTTGAGCAGTCAAACACGTGAAGTTGATCGAACAGACTTCACACACTCACTTGTCCAGGAATAGTTCACTAATGGCACAGAACCAGCTTTTAATTTCGGCACCACACTCGCTATTTCCCAAGATGTTACGGTTTGGCTCTGTTTTCTTTTATTTTGGTACGCTCTAACTGCTGATTACTACATCACATCTGCAACTGGTTACTGTTTCCTCCCACGCGAATTGCAGATTTTTATGCCTTGTTGCTTATTCTGTGAAACATCGAGTTCCGTCGATCAATTCATTAACTCGGCAAAAAGACAAACGTTGCGAAATGTTACCAATTTATGCTGGTTTATCGATCGCTTGTTTGATCTTCGTCCACTGTATTGTATCAAATTGTGATCAGCTTGTACGTGTCACAAAAAATCATGTGATATCGTCTACCGTTGTAGGTACAAGCATTTGTCTAGGCTACTCCAACTCCGAATGCGTTATAGATAATGTGTGGTCTACCTTCCATTGTGGCCACTTCACTATGTACCTCGTTGTTTGTTGAACAAATGACAGTCCTCCGTTCTCCGGATTAGTCATTTGTTTCATTTAAGACACTGTGCTCCTTTGATTCAGTTCACCGATAACGATAGAAGACATACGTCGCGAGATGTTAACACCTCGTTTACTCTCTTCAGTCACGAACGTAAAACATTGGAATATATAGAGCATGCGGATAGCAACAACAATCAACGATTGGGTTTAGATGAAGCAAGGGCTGTCATCAGTTACGTGACAGACAAACTGCGTGAGTTGACAGTCTATACACCACAGGTCTGGACGACGAGTACTGATTAACATTTCCACGGAGAAGGCAGGCAATTTCGGGTTCCGATTATGCAACAATACTTGAAACGGCTTGGCAGAGTCAACAACATCACCTGTTTCCGTGATGTACTTTGCTATGGATGAGTTGAATTTCGTCCCATTCGCTATTGCCTGTTGCGTCATGGCGCGCACCAACCATGTTGTTGACCTCATCAACTCGTTTCAAGTATTGTTGCATAATCGGAACCCGAAATTGCCTGCCTTCTCCGTGGAAATGTTAATCAGTGCTCGTCGTCCAGACCTGTGGTGTATAGACTGTCAACTCACGCAGTTTGTCTGTCATGGAACTGATCACAGTTCTTGTTTCACTTAAACCGAATCGTGGATTGTTTCTAATGTTTCACTTTCTTGGCTGAAGAGAGTAGACGAAATGTTAACATTGATTTTATTCTTTATAACTTTGTTTTTTGTTAACTTGTTGCGATTGTTGTTCGGGCGGTTCTCGCAGACTATCACCTCATCGATCTCGTGTTTCCGAGTCTCGGTCAGAGTAAGTGTTTTGTTGACTTCCCATTGCTCCCCTTGGCTTGCTCCTGAAACCATCCTTTCTTATCCACGCGTATACATTGTTTCCACCAATGTTTATATTTGTCACATATTGATTTCTATCAAAGTTTGGCATTTACAAAGTTCCACTTATTTCCACATGAATTGTTTATCAGTGGCTATATTCACTCTCTACGTGATCATATAATGGGTTTAGTTCTATGGCCAGTAAATCTCCTTTAGAAGTTGTATGTTTCATCCATTTCGATTTGATTACAAGTACTGACTTGTTCTTACGAATATTATTACTACCACATAGGATCATTCTTTGTGATGATGTAGATGGTACTGTTAGCGTCCATCATTTGGTTGTTAACTTTAGTTGTACACGCCTTAAAACCGTATCATCATTCTGCGGTTGCATTCGATGGTTATGATGTTACACGTCGTTTTTATTTCGAATCGATTTGTGAAATTAGTTTGTAGGCGCCTTTTTTTCTTACCTGCTGTTTTGTATGCTTAAAGCCTGTCATCGTGTGGTTCTGCTTAGAACGCTTTGTAAGTGGTCGATTGTCTTATTTTGGTGGTGCCCGTGATTTTATGGTGGTTAATCCCAGAATCTGATTGACTTCAATTATCTGGTGCGGCTTAGTATTAGAGCACTTGGAATCCCCTTTTAACAAAATTTTCATTTCTGAAAATGTGAAAAATGTCAAAAAGAACGGTCGTTCAGGTCGATGTTGACACTCGTATCTGATAGAAAAGAACTTAAGCTCATGCAATCTGGATTGGATGATAGTCGATATTTTTGATCCACAGCTTCCTTGCTAATTAATCCTGCTTATCTACCACTCGTTTTTTTGTGTGTTTTAGTAGTGAGCTTGGGTTGTTTATTTGACATATCCTTGTTTGTTTGTTATGCAGTTTGTCCTTTCCAGTTGCGTCCTTATATCCCCTCGATCCTTTTTATGCTAACCGTTCCACACATGGTTAGTGGGGTCATCGCTTTCTAGGCAGTTCCACTCTTTACTGCCCCTGTCTTTGGTTACTGTTAGGGTGCGATTTGCTATAGGTGTTCTCTATGTCCGCACTCTTAATCAGATTGATCGACGGACTGTTCTCGTTTTGGTGCTAGACTTATTGAAACCCAACGTCTGTTATGTTTTAGAGTCTAGACTTCCGGACGATAGCTAACATATCAAACCGACAGCACTCGTACTCTCTGCCCCATACATTCAATATGACTTTCAGCCGCTATTGGTCAGGCTGGAACAAATGTCTAGTAGCATAGTGGTCGAGGTCGCATTCTTAGTTTGGATTTCTGTTGGCAGTAGGCTCTCTTGGCAGGCTCCGTTTAAGCCAGCTGTAGATGCCGAAGTCTCTAAACTGTTTCCATTGACTGTTTGTGTTTCCACTGATCCTCTAGACACCGCTCTAGCGAACGTGTTTTCTCAGGTTTCACTGCTCTCCTTAGGTCAACACAATTCTGATGCATTCGCTTGTCGTGTGAACTCCCAGGTCGACCGACTTTGCAGTCCTAGGTCTCCTCTAGGCGACACTTCTGAACTACTGTCACGTCGCCCAGTTATTGTTGGACGGTTTCTAGATCTATACACTGGGCGCAGTTTTTTTTAAAATCCAACGTTAGAGCACCATTGTTCCCCATGAATCCCTCCCTGTCAGAATCTGGCTTGGTCTCAGATGGATCACACATCTGTTAGTTACTGTTGTCTTGGTTCCAGTTAAGACTGTTGATGCTATTGGAATGCGTCCCCAAATTCAAGTCGTGTGTCGATACACTCGCTTTGTTCTCACTTTAGTTGAACAATGACTTCAACCACAACTGACCGTGTCCGTAGTTAAGCAACCGTACCAGATTAGCCTAGAATGCAAGCTAGACAACACCAACCTCATAATCCTTAACTTACACTCGGCGCGAGTCTCGCTGATAACCCAGGTAGCGGGTTGGTTACCATGAGGCACAGCATTTCGCTGATCCGGCAAAGTAGGCATCTCAGAAAGTCCGTATTGCTGTTTGATGCCGGAGAGACTTTTTCGTGGTAGTTCGTGTAACTAATTGAGGGTTATCCGTAAAATCTCAAGCTTAGTTTGATTCGGGATTGAGAGGCGTTGCTGAGAAATCTAATGGAATGAAAGCTACTTTTGTTTCAAGTCCTACTAGTGGACTCTTCAAGCTTATCTTTGCCGCTGACCAGCGACGTCCTTTGGTTAACGAATCTGTTAACGAGACATATGTCACACTCATCTATAACAGATGCAGTTTAGGTTGCCTGACCATTTGCTGAGTCGGTTTCAAGTTGAACATCGCTCACATTTGATCACAGCCTTCGCATTCTCATAGCCTTTGTAGCCAGCCCATTTCGAAAACGAACACTAGATCCGATGTTCCCTTTTGTTAAGGGTCATCAGTACTGCATATCTGTTAGGAGACGATTTAATCAAAACAACCTAATCAGGTCATCGGTGACGGATGACGAACTACTTCATCAACAAAACTTGCGTGCAGTTTGATCCAACCAGGGGGAGGGGTGAAGGTCCGTGTGGGTACCGTGTTAGTCCGATGAACCAATCAGAATGCAACGGCCATGGAATTGGCCCTACTTGGCCACTTAATCGCAAAGTGGCCTAAGCAACCGGATATTGGTTGAACTTGTAGTGGGCCATATTTGGCAACTATTTCATACTATATATTTACATGCCTTTCATTCATTTGTCGAACCTGAAGTAAGCATTATAGCGTGTTCCTCCGCAGTCGTGTTCTTCCTGACTACGCGTTGGTAGACTGGGTGAAGCCGCACAATAGGGACCCGGGTATAGCATCCAAGTCGGAATAGAACGTTTGACAGAGTAAAGTTGTGTTCCATCGATATCGTTGCCACGGTCGGAATTAGAACTCTAGCTACGCTTTCGTGAAATAACTGTGCTGACCAATGCGCCATTGACCTCACATCATGGACGACCGGATTATCATACCAAAATGCTTAACCACTCTTGCTTGTGAGTAATGACCACTCGACAGTAATGGCTATAATCAATGGAGTAATGGTCACTCGATAAGGATTCTCATATTCAATAAAGTATTCAGGGGCTTTTGCAAAAACCATATAGGAACTAACTCCGCTCCAGCTAAACTGGGATCCATAAATCTAGTATACTCTTTTGAATCACTGCAGCACAGAAGGTAAATATTAGGAAAGAATGAGCACGCATTCCTCCTGGACAAACATTTATTGAGTTCATTCGTATCCTTTGTCAAATCCTGCTACAACATCATACGTACCACCGGTTCGTGGTTGCGGTTTTTCTCGATTACTATAGTGCACTTGATTCACTGGATTATTCTGCAGTTTTCTACTCGGTCACTAATGCGCACAACGGAGTAAAAAGTCTGACGGGTAAAAACTAGCCATGGCCATCCTCTCGGCCGCTCTGAGCAGGTCCGCAGACTAGGACAAAGTCAATCGTTTTTTCCTTTCTCACGGCGGAGGCGCCTTGGGATGGTAACAGGGTAGGCGCCCTAATACAACTCCAACACTGAGAACGAAATACATTAGTGATGAGTAGTAGGGGATTTTGTTTTTCATATAGATTGAACATCACCCACACTTGATCGCAGCTGTCGCATTCTCATAGACTTTCCAGTCGGCCCCTTTCGAATAAAAGCACTAGACTCGAGTTTCGCTCTCATTAGAGCTCGTCAGTAGTGCATATCATCGCCACTGCCGGGACTTGAACCACGGACACGCTGTTCATGAGACAACCGGTTGCCTCATGAACAGCGCGCGATCAATTGTGGGTGATGTTCAATCTATATGAAAATACATTAGGACCATTTTTGTTCAGTAATGTCGACAACACTCAGAACCTGCTGAGTCGAATTCCCACCTCGTCAAGTATTGACTGCGTTGACGTCAGTGTTTCTGTTTGATATTCTTCAAGTAGTATAAACAATTTCTGACCCTATCTCGCGTTTTACTAAATATTTCGAAATGCACTTTGAAACCTCAAAATACACTTTTGCAAAACCGCAGTTGTTACGTACATCTGACATCGAATAATATAGTCGTGTAGGTTTTTGACTTACTCGTACTCTCGAATGTGGTGTCAGCAATAGCAATAGTACAGAATATGAAATGGATGCTCGGGTCTCCGATACTAGGGCTGTGCACGGAAAACCTCTAGCAACCGATTGACATCTGCCTGTGGGTTTGAACATCGACGATGACGTGTTCTTCTCACATGAATCATCCTTATAGTTTTCAAAAATCAGAATATGAGTAATCGTCGCAAACAAAATTTTTATTTTCACTAATATTCTGACGGTGGCTGTTGTGGGGATTATGGTAGTAACTTTTCCATTGTGCAACACATTCGTAATTGTGTAGCTCAACAAGCGCTCCACTGTCAGCAGCCATAGGTGAGGGAAGCTTTTTTGAGGCCACTTGTAAATAATAGTTGCCCATTTAAGTTCATAAGAGAATGTTTCTCGTTTTTATCTATTTACACTTGGAAAAATGAATGTGTAACAACAGTTTGTAACGGTGTTAGTTTGAAACACTGAGTTTTCTTTAATCACTTCATGAGAGCAGACAAAGGACATGTATTGCGGTATGTTGGTATTTCGTTTAATCTCGTCAGTCGCAGACGTAAAACATGCCAGCTATGCATGTCATACAGGTGAGGACAAACATGGACTAGACACGCAGCAAGCACACCAAATGTTATGTAATCATCACCATGGCAACTAGATAGGTTGCCTCGATCATTTTTGTCCCCATAACGTTGACTGGTAAGTTCGGATGAGCATCGCTTCGTAGAAAATCAGTAACTTACTATTCTTCCTATACGATATAAACAGAATGAATTCCACTTTCCTTCTAGAAAAAAGCCCTATTAGATTTCAGTTTGCCTCTCACACACGTACATCTAGTTGTATTGATATTTACTGTTGAGTACAATAACGTCATAGACAGTTAACATCCGTTAACCGGCTCGTATTCAGTGTGATAAATGGAGGTCAGTCACTTTCAGCTGGCTACACGCTCAGTTGCTGACCCTCGTCTCTTTCTCTCCCTGTTAGCCATCTGGGTGACTTTTGTTGGCTCTGTGTGAGTCTATTGCTTATCTACTTCTGTCCAAGTCTGTAGATCCCTCGCAGCTTCATCTGACTGCACACCACATCCAAGAGATTGTGTCATGCTTAACAAAAATGGGCGGCATCATTGGATTACTACGGAAGAGCAACATTTTCGTTTTCACGTACTCCTGTCGAGTTGACCAGTTTCTGTTGAAATTCACTACCTCATCTATTCTTTCCATGTTGGTGATGTCCTCTTATTTTCTGTAGAGCAGATAAAAAATGGACATGACACTAACGACGTTCGAACAGTTTTCGATCGGCGTTTACTGCAGACGAGTTAAATGTGCAGAATTCCAATCCACAAAACAGTCACAAAACGTCAACGTTTGTTACCAAGACAGCATCATTGTCCTTTTTGTGCCTAAAATATGGTGGCAATGTATACTTACAGCTGCCTCAACATAGTGTGGCAACGTTTATTTCGAGTTGGGAATAGAACACGAAAAGTCATCGTTATGAAAACCCAAACGTTGTGTCATTGGGTTACGGTTTGTGATCGATGACGTTGACATCCTCGGGGTGTTCGCTATCAATCAATCTGATGATTGCGTAACCCTTTAATGAGCTCACCTTGGTAATTGTTCGGCAACCCTGTTTCCAAGCTGGTGCCAGTTTAAAACCACTCTCAGTCTTCAGCGCTGTCCTCTAACATGGGTGTATGTTCATGCCCATACTTTTACGTGACAACGAAAATCTAATCACTCTTCGTACTGATAGTGGATCTGTAGCAATTATAAAATGAGCCGTGCGGACTACACTGACAGGATAGATTCAGTCCTCAGTGATCGCTCGCGATTTGTGATGTATGGGAAGACTGATAACCCGGCAGACCCAGAAAGACGAGTTAGCAAAGATTGACGGTTACAACGGTGGAGATGATTTTATGTACGCCACTTCAAACCGTATGGCAGTCAAATTCCTCGGGTATACGGGCTTCCCAAAGTGTACAAATCTGGAGTTCCGTTAAGATCAATAGTAGCCATGTTAAACTCTCCATGGTATAAACTGGCCAAATGGTTGGCGACATTTCTGAAACCGCTACGAGACTGTTATGACAAAGTACTGCCTGATAAAGTTTTCATCTAGTTGCGTTGTTAGAAAATCTCGACATGTCTAACAAACATATTGCTTCATTGGACTTGGAATCGTTGCTCGCCATTGCAGTGTTATAGGACACCAACAGTTTTTGCTATCCTTTATAGTTCCAAATCAAATCAATATTGTAGTCTGAAAGACGTTCTCCACATTCCATCAAGGCTGACATGTCAACAAGTATCAAGCGATCGATGACGTGGTTTTTTGTGACTTATCACGTTCTGGTCTGAGTCCGACATTGTGATATCCATAACCGTTTTGCGGAATGTGTTCGCTTACCCGATTGCGTGACTTTGTAATTGGCGCGGCATTTACACGAGAATTCACAAATGATATAGGGTTTGGCATTGAGCGGTAGCAATGTTTTCAGCGGTGGTTTTGGGATTGGGGTGGTGGCGAACACTGTGATCAGTTGGGCTGCATAGGACGTGCGTCCCATAGCCGCCGTGAGACGGGTTTTCAACAGAGTAGTGATGTCATCACCCTTGTTTGACAAACGAAACTATACATTCAATTTGCGATTTATTGAAACTATCGCGGCTATCGACTTTTGTTTGTAGAATTTCTCCACAGATGCTGATGGAGTCATTTTCTTCTAGTATGGTTCTCAGTAATGACACTTTTCTAGTCATTGTTTCTCTCAGACGAATCCGTCTTGTACGATAAAACGAAGTTCTCACCAGACCGCGCTTGTACTGGACTGGCATAAAACTGTGAAATTTCATCTACCGCCTTGTCCAAGCGTGTTTCCGATGATGATGACATGCAGCGAAATGTGCTGGAGAGATATATTGTACGAAAAATTGTTTACCTTCTCTGTTTTAATTTCTTACTAGAAAGTCGTTTTGCTTTTCTAATTATGCTTTTTTTTATTGATTTCCGTGGTAACTTACGTGGATTAAATTAGTTTAGTTTGACTTGCCTTTGTAGGGAGGGTATGGTTTAATCAGGTCGAGAAATACGTAGACTCTGTTTAGACGAACGATTGGGAAGTGTCTTCTGTGTTAAGTTTGCATAGACTTTTGAAAAATGTGAACTTCTAAGTGTGGTCAAGAGATGGACGTAGACAATTAGTACTGGTTAGTCGGCTCGAATCCGACATGGATGCCGCCCTTGATTCGGTGCACTTCCACGTAAGAGCGCGCGCCTCCCGCTATCGTTCGTGTACGTAGCCTTTACTATATCCTAGAAATTCTTAAATAAGCAGATTTTCACACGAGCTTACATGTCCTCTCAGTGTTATTCGATTGAACATCATAACTTGAGCCCCACAATTTGGTTTTTCCTGAGACGATGCTCCTTTTCTCATACCGAACGTATTCACATCTGCTGAAAATTACTGCCCCAAACGTTTTTGCGTGTTGTTGACAAGCTTCGTAATCTGTTGTTCAATTCTCTCTTCTGCTACCTTTTCAAACACACTAATCTTAGATGCGAAAACGTCTACCGTTTTGTAATCTCGAACATTCCTCGATTAAGCTATTATGAGCATCAGTGACAACGTTGCCACTTCGCTTGATCAGTACGCATCAACCATACCAGTTAGTATTGTGAGACGAAGTAAACGCTTGTAAGCCGTTGCACTAAACGATCGGAGGATTATCGCCTGGAGTCGACTAAGGGTAACTGTGTGTGTGTGTGTGTGTGTGTGTGAAGTGAGTTTGGGTAACCCGAACGGTTGAAAGTGAGGTCATGGATGACCGACTTATTTGATCCGATCGATCGGTTACCGGCCACTTGTGAGTGGCAACACAACCTCCTTGTTGTGTGGAAGTGCCCACACCGGAGCTAAGTTGTTCACACACTCCACCAGTCACACAAACTCTTGTTAACCGGACTTCTTACGATCCCTCGGTTTGTCTTCTGCATTCTAGTCGATCAACGCAGTTTTGGTATCTGTTGACCAACAAGCATGACTAGATAAGTTTGTGTTGAGTCAGGTAAACCAGTGAACGTCGTATGCTCGGTTGGATGAAAAATGGTGATCGAATGGATGATCATTGTTCAACCGTGTTCATTCAAGCGGAGCATATTGAATCGATACCGCAACGTCGAGTGGAAACAAACTGCTTTACCCACTCAGTTTGAATGGATAGAGGGTCATTGTGTTTCCTTAAATTACAGCTGGTCTGAACGATAGTCATGCGCTCCACAAGTATGTTTAATCCATGCGGGCCTAGCGATGCAAACTATCCCTCCTGTGTTTTTATCCGACCTTGTGCTGTGTGTGTGTATCTGGAAAAAGTACGCCATCTGATTCCGTGACCTACCACAACAACCGCGATTAAGCATTGCTGACACCAAACTGTAATTGCTTCGGGGACACAAAACTAACATTGTCTTGCCGTCACATTCTTCCGATCAACCCATCCGTACTCGTCTCAGCTCTACTGCTATAGATGTATTCATAAAACTATTGCTGTCAACAATGACTACCAGGGGCTTTTAACACGTGCTAATTCACCACACTGTATTGATAAAACTTGTTCTTCCAACGTAGCTCTTCCTATTAAACAACTACTTTTCCACAATTGTGAGAGAGACTGCTTGTGGAGAGTTTTTTCGCACCGACTTTTTGTGTGTAACTATAGTCTGTTCTACGCCGACTTTTCCTGCGACTTTATGCAAAGTGTGGTTAACCGCCTATCCTGTCTTTAAGTATCCATGATTTTACGATAGCTTGTTTCCGAATCTAAATGTCTTCAGTGACCCGTTATGGTTTGGTGTCAGAACAGACAGCTAACAAGATTAGTGTAGTTTAAGTTTACTTTCTGTTTCTGCACTTCACAGGCTAACTATATCAGATCAAATCTATTCTAGCTCGCGTGTGTGCGACCACTCAATTGCGGTCGTTTCAATCAATTAATGTACTCGTTCTACGTAACAAATTTCAAGTAAACATTCCGTCTCTCTTGTTGTGTAACCGGTTCATTTGTGGTCGCAGTGACTCCTCGTGGGCAAACTATCTTAGCGTGTTATCGGACACATCAAGTTGGTCCACCTAGCTCATTCAAGTTGTCACTACACGATCGAAAACAAACAGTACGGGCCTTACTCGAACTTACCAGCCAGCGCCAAGATGTAGCCCGTCGGATTGCAATGGTCTTGGTTGTGTACTGTGTGTACGTGTCTACTCACTGTTTGTCTCTATATTTCTGATATGTCCAGTCTACATGTGTTACGCTTACGACAGATGAAGATAGCCGATGTGTTGGCATATAGAAACATAAGTATTAATTCTCCTGTGATGAAGTTGTTAAGATAAGCCTGATACACTAAACTTAATGACGGTCCGGACTTGTTATGTCCAATTGAACACGCTCTGGTCTTTAGCAAATTTTCCACTTGACCCACCAGACTCAAGTTTCGACCTTGTTCGAGCCTACTGTTATCCGGCTGTCGTGCATTGACTATTGCCTAACCCTGCTTAACACGGCCTAAATACGTGATCGTATTTGATACCTTTCGGCTGCAGTCATGTGAAGATAATTTCTATCACGTCTTTTCCAATTGATAGTTGTACTGCCAATACTCTTGATTCAAGTCGAAGTCTGTGAGTCTGATGAACAACGTTCTAATCACCGTGCATGGCCGGTGGTTTTGAGTGTTAATGCTTAACCATCACCCATATTTGCTAACAGTTTTTGTATTCAGATTGACCTTCCAGTCAGAACCTTTTGAAAAGCTGCACTAGCCTTGAGTTGTGCATTTGTTAGAGCTCATAGTAGTGTATATTTTGGCCACCACCGGGATTTGACTTTCAGTCGACATTCTCATGAGGCAATCGTTTTAACCCTTGGGTCATTCGCTGCACACCAAGCACGACCGAATAGTCATATTTAAATACCCCGTAGCATTTCCTTGTGGGCAGTGTTCAGGTCGTTCAATCGTATGAAAAGAGGCGCAATAACTGTTCTCTTAACTTCAGTTTTTGATCTCTCAATTAAAATTGATTAAAGTCGAAGTTGCGGAACTCATCAGACCTGCTGAGCACGACATTGATTAGTGATCTGTGATTGGAGCTTGGGCGAATGCGTATTATCGTTCGGCTTGATTATAGTTGTAAATTATCATTGTATTCTGCTTCTCACGTTATCTGTCAGATCACTTGCGTTTGCGTTGACGCCTCCTTTGGCGGATTAAGTTGATGCCAGTGACAAAAATAACCCGGCATAACTGTTTGCTGCAAGCTATGAGGCTGTAGATAGTGGTAACAGAACGTGTGAACCGATATCCGACTTTGTAGAAAAAGACTGCTTTGCTGATGTTTTTTTTTCAATCCGTTTGGTATGTTATTACTTAATCGGAACCTAGAATTGCCCTTGTTCGTGGGAGCAATGCTAATTACGACCTGGTGACACCAGCTCTGTGTACACGTAGATCACTTTAAACTGAACACTACCCACACTTGATCGCAATCTTCACATTCAGATAAGCCTTCCGGCTATTCCACTTCGAAAGGAAGCATTAGACTCGAATTTCGCTCTTATTAAAGCTCATCAGTAGTGCATATTCTTGTCCGGATCGAAGTTTGCACTCTGACCTTCGTGCATGTGAAACTAGCTTGTTAACTTCAACGCCAGTAACCTCAGAAATAGGCAAGACCGAATAGCCAAATCCAGACGCTCAACCACAACCTTGTATGAATAGTGTTCAGCTTCCGCGATCATTTCGAAAGGAGGATGAACAAAATGGTTTATCTGGATGCGAAGGTTGCGTTCAACTGTGGATGACGTTCAGTTGGAAACAATGTAAATCCTCGAACTCCTACTGATTCAAACCGTGTTCACTTGGTTCAATGAAGACAGTAACTTCAACCCAACTGAGAAGTCCTGATCACAGAGCTACCGATTGGATAAAACAGAGCGATTCGGACAAGAATATGCACTACTGACGAATTCTAATAAGAGCGGAACTCGAGTCTAGTGCTTCTTTTCGAAATGGGCTAGCCTAAAAATTTATCTGAATGCAAAGGCTGCGATTGTGTGGATGGTTTTCAATTTGAAATAGACCAACTCCTCGAACTTCTACTGGGCGTAGATTGTTGACCCAGGCAGCTTGTCTATATTGGGACTGATAACACTGTCGTATGTAGTGCGAACCTCATTTGTGACCATTTACATTGTTGATGGTACTCGTATGTTCTATGTAAGTCTTCCCCAAATACAAACTACACTCATTTTTAATTGCACCTGTCTTATTCAGACTACAGTAGCGTTCAACATGCTTTCTCTCTCTCTACAAGCATGAGAACTGGAGTTCAACTCTTGATTTGGACTCGAATGTTTCTGCATGTTTGAGTAGTATATCTAGTCTATTGTCTATGAACTTGCATGGTTGTTTGTCAGTATTTGCTTTATATTTGAAAATCTGAAAGTTTTTCTCTGTGACGTGTACAAATTTCCTTTCTTGCTGATAAACTAGTCGGATAACTAAAAACGTTCAAGTGAAGTATGGATCGCTTTTCTTTCCAAAGTGCCTTTGTCTGGAGGTTCATTTAAATGAGAAATTTGAGAGTAACTATGGGTAGTGTCCATCTTTATTTAGGGGAATTCTTTAGGTGAACTTCCGGGTTCGCACGCAGCCTCTTAGTCAGACTCATGTGTAAAATTGTATTTCCGGGTAACGAATTTTACTCGCACAGTAACACGGTAACACGTGCACTGGCAATGACTTTGTACGTTGCGGTTCACGATTTAATCACGAGACTCATTCATGTTTTCGTAATAATGTGATCATATTTAGCGTAAGTGGTTCATTTATCTTACGCATTCAAAGCACATTGCGTGACATAGCTTCTGTTATTTATGCACGATTCATGCAACCAGAAAAATGAGCATGAACTAATTGTGTAGCTGGTTCGAATGGGAAAATTGAGTCAGAATTCGAAAAACGGTTATCGGAGTTACTTTCCTCAGTTTATACACATCCCTTTCTCATACGATTGTGTGTTTTACCCGCAAACTAACAAGGATATGTCACGACTCCAGATGGGCTTGAGAGAAGTGTTTGCAAACAGTTGATCCCAGTAACCTCTGTCGTGGTGATGTACTGATGTTTAAATCTTATCACGTCTCATCAGCACCACACATACTCTAGGGAATCAAACTGAGAGCGTTAGGCTGTCACAAAGGCATTGTCCATACACCTGTCCAATATACAAATGATACTGACGGGACCCGTTAAGGTCTAAATAGGTATCCACTTCGTTGCTAGTAGTCACCGGTGCCGAGTGTTTGTGATTATCGATATACGCTTTCCATTCTTTCTAATCGTCGAAGTACAGCCTTCTCACACGCCATTTGTACAAAACTTAGTACTCCGCACACTATTTTCCGCCATTCTTTAGATAAGACCTTTCTCAATCCTTCCTCGTTTTTAGAACATCGTCTGTTTCAGTAGACTTCATTTTTGAGTATTTCACAGGTTATCTGTATGAGTTCAGGACTAATTTGCATGCAGCCTAATTCATACACCTGATGTACTACGAAGATCACAACTTATAGACACAAGTTATGTTTCGATAAATTATGAATTTGTCTTCAGAAACCATTAAAAAGCCGTTTTATAGTTCTGTATTTTAGTTCATTCAGTTGGTTGTGTCAGTAATATGTCCATCAATCAATATCCATATAATTCGTTTATTTTCACTGCTGAACGTGCTACCTTTCCCACTATCCCTTGAAGTGCTGTGATCTTTTTTAATCCAATCACTGTTTGAGGTGGAATTCAGTCTGGGTGTCCGGTTGTTCACCCTGCTTACCGTTTAGGTTACAAACGTTTAATCACAAACGAAGTTCCATCATCAGTGTGTGAGTTCAAGCACTGTGGTTGATGTAGGCTGATTGATTCCTGTCTTTTTTAACTTGATGTAAAGATGACTTTCCAGTCTATATTCTCGCTAACTTCTACTAATGCGAACATGGTACATGATTGAACGGTTGGAGCACCTTCCTTATAGACCTAGAGATTATTGGTGTTCCTTTCTGTCTGTAAACTTATATTCTATACGCAATAGATCACACAAGTCTTCTTTAATCCGGATTTCAGTACATTTGTCCGTTTTTATGTTTGTTTTGATACACAATAAAACGTGGTAAGTATGAGGAAATTATTCGTTACATACAAAAAAGTAAATATCAGGCCATCCATAGCTTGTTATTAGAAATTCCTTTTCGGTGGAAATACTTGGAAACATGAAACAATGTTTATTATAGAGGTTCTTGAAACCGCTGATTCCTTTTACGCAAACATGTATTGGTGTTTCATACAGCCCGAATGCATATATAACTCGATTATAACGGGACAGGCAATATAAAACGAAAAACCATACAGATTTTAAGCAAACCATCGTTTACGAATAAACTAAACTCTTTGTTTGGGTCAATTTATCATGTTTATTTAAACCTACTTGATCCAGAACATATCCTACTTGTCACTACGACCGCCATGTCAACTGTTTATGTACACACAGTGGAAGGCCACAGTGGTCAGTGAAATAATTTTTTCAGTGATTTTTTTGGACATACATTTTGAACCTGGTGCTTCATCCTGGGCGGTTCATTGCTTGTTCCACTTCATCACCTGGTAAAAGAGTTACTGCAAGCAAATGATTTGAACGTACTAACTTTGCGTTTCTAGCTGATCCTTGGTCCAGTGAGCATCGCTCGAGATTGGTTAGTGTTTCTTCTCGTTTTTGGCCATTCCGCTCTCTGTACACCTTCGTATCACACTGTTGTCATCGTGACCGGTGTATCATAGTGTGGGAATCGAGTTTATTATGACGATTTCTTTCTTTCCGTTTGCAGAAAAACTACAATCATACCAACAACAGCAACAGATCCAACTGCCTTCTATACAAGATCAGTTGGACGAACAACGAGCTCGTGAGATGGAGCAGCTAGAGTCGGACATTGTCCAAGTCAACGAACTGTTCACCACCCTGGCTACTTACGTGCACGACCAAGGCTCGTTAGTTGATTCCATTGGTGACAATATTGAAGTGGCCTATGAGAAGGTATGTCTCAATGTACTGTCGACGATTGTCCTCTCTGAGGAGAATTGCTATTTATTTTTTGGCTCATACTGGATCTAAATGTCTGTTTTAACATGAACAACAAAATGAGGTTGAGTCTGCAATATTAAGCTTCATATTTGTTGTGCAGCATGAATCAAGTGCCCACCTGGTGCACTTTGTCTGGGCGTATCTATGACCATCGTCGTCTCCTCCAGTTAGCCCACATCAAGTGGACTGATCACCTGAGCAATACGGCCGTTCACCGGCACATATTCTAGATTGGTCGGGATGCGCGATCAATAGGTCAACATATCACGTTGCACATTCTGTGACGCTCGGGTCACGTACTCCACCGCATGCTAGCTAAGTGTTTGCCGTACTCGGCATCATATAATGAGTAAAATCGTGCGGTAGTCAAACATCAACATGGTCACAAAATATGAAGATCCCCGGACTGTTCCATTGAGAAAAATGAGTAGGTGTCGCTTGCCTGGCTTGGATCTTCGTGATCACACAAACCGCTAGTTAGAAACGCTATCCGGGATGGCAGTGTGTCGTAGTCCGTTGTACCTGCATCCATACTATTTCTACTTCTTCCACTTTGTTTTCTTTTATTAATTTTCGACCTTGTTAGCGACGTTTTGTTCTAGTATATTCCACGTCACTGTAGAGGTGAGCAGAGACCCGAGCCGCAGTGGCTTTTGGTCAGGCTCAAGACCGCTTTGATGATGATGTTTTGTGTCTATGGTCTTTTTGGAGTTCTTTCGTCGTCTTGACAGACGTCTCTCACAACTAGACAAGACCTTCACATGGTTTGACTGCTTGCGCATCTCGACGACTTGTTGAACTTAACTAAATGGTGCGACGATCACACCGACTGAATCACTCATCCCACGCAGGTCAACTGGTAGAGCTCTGAAAAACCAGCGTCCTCCAGGTTGGGTGTTGACGAAACATTGGCATCTTTTCCCGGAAAAAGTACCGCTTTTGATACGTTACCTTCCGTTACAGACTTCCAAACAAGCGGATTCAATTGAGACCCGTAATTATTTTGTCTAGGTCTGGCCGTCCTGGCATTATCGCAGGCCGCATGCAAACGTGAATACTCACAACACCAGCAACTCCGTACTGCGACGGCCGTCCCGTAGTACAAACCTGCTCTCCCCCATGTGCTCCATACATATTTGAGAGGGATATCCATAGAAATTTGAAACGTAGCCTGGTCGCTGATCGTTGAGAAAAGTTAAAAAAATGTGGAAACCACTTTTGCTTCAGAGAACATTGGCGGGTTCTTCAAGCCTATCCGTTCTAATTATCAGAGGCGACCGTCTGTCAGTGAAGCTGTCGCCAAGGCAGATGGCACACACATCCCTAGTAAGTCCAGAAGATTAAAGCGCTGGACGGAACACTTTAAGGGTCAATTTAGTTGACCTCCTGCTTCTAGTGTGTTACCGCCACAAACTTGTAATGTAATACCCTAGTCGGCAGATTTAGAATCGCCCACTAAGACTGAGGTCTACGATTGCATTCCGGTTCACAAACGTAATAGCGCTGCTGACCCAAATGACCTCGTGTCGACACTTTTCAAAGAAGTTGGGGAGGCGTTAGTAGAGGCTTTGACGCAATTGTTCTAACTTGTCTGGACGACGCAGACCATCCCTGCATGATAAGGCCACTCGATAATAGTTCCCATATTCAAGAAAGGAGTCCGGGGCTAGTGCGGTAACCATAGAGGGGTTAACTTGACCCCAGTCATTACGAAGTTTCTAACATCCATTATACTTCGTTGACTCACTGGAGATCGACAGACAAACGTTAGGAGCAACAAACAGGGTTTCATCTTGAGCGGGGATGCATTTACCAAACTTGTACTCTTCGCCAAATTGTGGAGCAGCGCCACGTGTACCGTTGACCAACAATTGTCGTATTTCTCGACTACAGAAGTGCGCTTGATTCATTGCATCGACCTACACTTTTAGAGTCACTTAAACACAGAGGTTTACCGACCAAGTATGTGAACATACTGTCGGCGCTTTATTCCCATACTTCAGCTCAGGTTAGGGTTTACGGTGAACTGTCTGACAGTTTCAGCATCAGCAGCGGTGTACGTCAAGGTTGTTCACTTTCACCATTTTTGTTTAATTCTATGATAGACGAACTAACGGAGGACTGTCTGCAGCACTCACGAGATGCTGGCGTGGACTTCCTGTCTGGTGGAAGACTGACTGATCTTGATTATGCTGACGAAAAGACGATCCTGTTTGACAATTTTCGGATGGGTGATGTTCAGTCTGTATGAAAAGCAAAATCCCCTGCTACTCATCAGTTACCAAATACTGCTCAACAAGTCAAGGATTTCTGTGATTTCAGCTTGGAGAGAAGTCCTAGTCGAGGAATCATAGATTGGAGTTAACAGGACGGTTACTGTATCTCCTCTCATGACGATGGGGCAACGTGATCATTTCTCACAAGCGAAAGTGGTTGAGCGTTCACATATGCGAATTCGGTCGTGCCTGGTAAGAGGTCAGTGGCGCAGTGGTAATCACGGTTGCCTCATAAAAGCGTGGTCGGAGTTCTAGTCCTGGCAGTGACAAGGGTATGCACTACTGACGAGCTCTAATGAGAGTGAAACTTGAATCTTGTGCTTCTGCTACCAACTGGAAAGTCTATGGGAATGCGACAGCTGCGATCAATTGTGGGTGATGTTCACACTTTATGAAAAACAAGAATTCCCTACTAATCAGTAAATATTGTTGTTTGGCGGAGTTGTCTGTGAAGTTAATGCACTTAATTGCACAGGGCAGTAAAAGCCCTAAGGAAGCTGTCTTAGTAATGACGCCTTAGTTTCACCCACAATTCGGTTTTTATTTTCAAGGTTTAAATACATTGATGCTGAATGTTTGAATACATATATATATACTTTTGTTTGTAAGGTCCATTCCCCGTCTTTTTGTCTTCTCTCCTTCTGTACAGGGTTTGCTTTTTTATCCATGGTTGTGTGGCAGCTAAGCATAAATGATAATCACTGATGCATTGCTGTCTATGATAATAATGATATGCTTCTTTTGTAGCTAGAGAGTTTTTCACACTATGATGTAGTGAATAAGATGACTTTACTTTATCAGAACAGTCAAATATAGACATGTTCAAAATTAACACTGAGTAGTTTGAAGTAATAGTGCACACCCTAAAAGAAAGTGCTTCATCGAGTGATCATGGCTTACGACTTTTTTGATGAATAAATAGCTGTCGTATAATGATAAAAGGTCACAGGTTGAGTAACATAGTAGATGTATACGTGCCAATAGAACTGAAAGGTGAAAAAAATAGCCAAAAACGACTGAGTTTAACGCCGTCTTGTCCATGGGGATGTAGCACGATATACGAATGAGAAATCAGAAAGAAACAGTCCATTATTGGTCACATTCGTCGAAGGGTCGGAATTAACGGCACATTAGCGCAACAGGCATGACCTCGAGTGGCCTCGGGATGACAGATCTGTAATGACGTACAAGTGCTTTGAAAGGATCGACCACGTGATTAATGAGCAGTCATAGCTTGTTGTTGTTTCACGCAGACATGTGGTGCACATCGCAAACATAGGTCACCTCTATGTAGGCGTCATTGCAGCCGCACGCCAACTTGTACACGCAACGCAAAATGCATACCTCTGATGATGACGTTATAATCGAAAGCAAACATTATGCACTGGCGTCAGGTATATGATAATGCCTCATACGGAAGTTCAACGTTACATCTTTACGTTAGGTCTGCCACCACCACCATCATCAGCGATTCGCACCGATGTTTAACTGCCACACAACCATGAGGAAAAAACTAAGCCATTGCCCAGTAGAAAAACAGTAGCAGCATGGGAGTGGACTAACTAATAAAAACGGCAACGTCTATATTCAAACGTTCAAAATCAAGACGCTGCACCTTGTAAACAAACAACCTAGGATACTGTACGCGTTCCTTATGCCTCATACAGAGACCGCTCTGTATCCAGAGGTCCCCCAGATTGGCGAACACCACCCTAGCCTCAGAGATACGCTTTTCTTTTTCGTTTCCTACTCCTTTGTCGATACCGCCGCCGACGTTGATGCAAATTTCCAAATAAGCAAACCGGCCAACAACTTCCATTATCATCATCATCATCATCATAGCAGCCATGAGCCTGACCAAAAGGTACTGTGGCTCGGGTCTCCGCTCACCTCAACAGTGACGTACAATATCCTAGAAGAAAACGTTACTAAGGAGGTTGAACATTATTAAAAGAAGACTATGCGGAAGAACTAGAAGTGGTATAGGTACAGGTACGCCATTGACTGCGACACATCGCCATCTCGGATAGCGTCTCTAACCAGCGGTTTGAGTGATCACGAGGACCCCATCCAGACAGGCAACACCTACCCAATTTGCTCAGTGGAACAGTCAGGGTCTTCATATTTCGTGACCACTGTTGATTGACCACCACACGGTTTCACCAGACTGTTGGTTGTCTCAGTATATAATGCCCTGTACGGTAGACGATCAGATGACATACGGAGTACATGACCCAACCATCGCAAGCTGTGCACCGTGATTAGTTGACCAATTGATCGCGCATCCTGAGCGTTCCGGGATACGCACTGGCAAACGGCCACATTTCTCACGCGATCAGTCCACTTAACATGGGCCAATTGCCGGAGACAACAATCGTCAAACGCCACAGATGACGCAGTTTGGCAAAGGCGACTCGTGCCTTTGCAATCCTAGCTGATATGTCATCAGCAATAATACAGGCTAACGAAATCGTGCTACCCAAATATGTGAAACTGTCCACAGTCTCAAGCGGATTATCCGCAATAAAGAAAGTAGGATTGGGAATGCCCCAGTTTTGAAGCAGCAGTCTGTACTTTGGAGCTGCGAAGCGCATTCCATACAAACCAGCTCGGTCGCTCAACCTGTCCAGCATGGTCTGCATGTTTTCGGCAGAGGGGCTAAGTAAGACAATGTCGTGCGCGTACTCCAGATCGGTCAATCTAGCGCCACGAAGAAGCTCAACACCAAGCCCACTGTATTCCCGAAGCGCACCCTCCAGAATGTCGTCTATGACAAAATTGAACAGGAAGGGGGAAATCGGACACCCCTGACTAACACCACTAGAAGTGATGAACGCCCGAGACAATTGTCCATAAACTCTCACCCTGCTTGCAGAGTGAGCATACAGTGATCTCAGTAGATTCACGTATTTCTCTGTCACTCCCTTGCGGAGGGGACAGCT
>JTDE01003088.1:39516-61546 GCA_014338405.1 Paragonimus skrjabini miyazakii | reverse complement strand
CACGCACCGCTCATCGTCATCGTTTCATTTGCGCGACCAAAGTTCACCTGTTTTGACGTGTACCGAGGTGTTTGTTAGCGAGTTCCTGTCAAACTGAAGTGCATCCCTGCCTTCGTACACATTGCATAAATGTTTGGTCACGTGTGAAACGATTATTAATCGCTTTTCACCCGTATCTTAGGTTATGTCACTCTCACCCTACCTGTGCCTAACCTTAAATTTGATCGCGATAAATTTTTACCTACAGGCAGCCTCATCAGTGTCATACTGTAGACCAGTAATTTCCAAACTTTTTTGGCTGATCGCCCATTTAGATATCCGAACGCAAAATCATCGCCCTTCTGATTTCGTATTCATTGCTTGAGCACTAAACTTGGAACAGTAACAACTAAACATTTTCTAATAGAATCCATCATAAAACTGCATGAGCTTTTCGTTGGTCAATACGATTCAATGAGACATCACTGACGCTATAGATGTTGAACCGCTTGTCAACGATCAGCACTCAGTGATTACGGTTGTATGTCAGACTAATGGCGTCATAGAAATGCTTAGTTAGTGTAGCAAGACCCTATGGACATACGGCAAAAGTACTGTCGTAGTTGCGGCTCTGCTGTCTTCGGATTAGAGAAAGGGGTTTAAAAAATGCCCCCCGAGAAAGGACACTCCGTTTACTCAACGGATCACCGTGACCATCGGAGTATCATCCAATGCGTTCGAAAACCTTTTAGTATCATTCAAAAGCCTGATGTAGATTCGAATATATCCACTGCGCGTAACAATGATCAGAATTAGACAGCATTATCTTATTCGCTGTGCCCTCGGGCCGGTGAATCAAACCGTTAAGCCATTAGTCCGGGGTAGGATCTTCCAGGAGAATTTTAATTCCTTTTACCTCGTAGATCAGGCTTTTGAGTCAGAATCTCCGAATGGGGTCCCTCATATCAACTCTCTTCGGCGGCACAATCGACCGGGAAGTACCAAAAGCTATCGTTGCTTGACAGACCAGTTAACTCATTTTCACCTTCTTCCTCTCTTCAATCGACAAGTAGGTTAATAAGCTGCTCTGACGACTACTCTCTCAAATCTGGAACTGGATGTGTGCTGTGTCTTCGAAACGCGCCTGTACGATCCTAATATTGCCCTTCACTTGAATTCGCCCGCGCATAATATTGTGTCACTGATTCTTTCTCAAAGTCTCCGGTGACGGTGAAGCCGAATCTGTTGATCATGCTAAGGTGGAGATTGCACTGAGCTCTAAGACACATTATAACCCACTCGACTGGATCTTAGTGACTGGTCGTCTATGTGCCTTCAGACTTACTACCTCGGTCAGAGCCCTTCGATACAGCAGAAAGGCTTTGCTCATTTGTCATATCTGCATATGCTGCAATAGACAGTAGTTCAGATGTCGTCAGGGACATCTTCTACGGTGCTCCCTTTGGTCTTCTGAGGTAAACTAAACACTCGAACATCGGTGTGTTTACTGGTGATATGAGCTTACAACTCGGTCGTCTCACCCAGTGGAGGAACGGCCGAGTGGTATCTCCGGTGTCCGTGTGCGACGCACTAGCAATGACGATCAGCTGTTACAGGTATGCTTACCTCACAAAATCCGTATATCGGGTTGCGCATATCAGCACAAATGACGACAACGCGTCACGCAAAGACCGCCGTGTACAAATAAATCACCTAGGAACAACCATCGTGACTCAGACCATGCCGTTGTTCGTAATTGCTATTTTTTATCGTTTACTCAAACGGTAATCTGCTCACAACCATAAAGTACTCAGCAGGAAATTGGGCGACGAGGGTACACAAAACGCCTGTCGACCAGCACTGCCAGTTAACCTGCCCAAGTCACAACAGCGGAGTGACTCAAGCGAACACTGAGTAAAATTGTCAACAAGTATGTGAATCTCTAGTAAGGAGGTCTGTTCCAAAGGAGCACTGCGGATATGACAGAACTGGATTTCAGGTGATTCAACAAGACTTATGAACAAACGTGGACTAACCTCCTGACTCCAGATACGATAAGGACCACCGTTAACTGAAACGTAAACTTACGAAGAGTCCATGCAAGGACATCGATGCTTACTTGTCTGAGCGTGCCAAAGAGATAGAGAAGACACTCTTATCATAGACTATCCCAGTGCTGTTTACCCCCATTCATCGTTGCATTGGTCGTCGATCAGGTGTTAATGGTTGGCGGCATCCGAAACGGATTAGTCAGTCACAGTGACCAAGGCCAAAGGACGCCTGAGCTTCAAACCATCACCTCAACTGGCTTGCGCTGCATCACTTGCATTTCCATTCACACACCACCTAGCCAGTGCAAATCCGAAGGAATAAGACCAGTAGGTGTGTGAGTGAGGCCTTTGTGTCCTGCCGACCAATGCTGGTTAGCCAATTGAATGGCTAGCAGGTAAAGGAAACCCTTATCTCTTGGAAAATAAACATTGAGAGAGACTGCAATGACAAGATCTATACTAGGAAGAAAGATGTATGAAATGTAATACAAGGAGCATTTCAGTATACGAGTGCATGCTAGCGCATTCTAGAGAGGATACAGTTGAAAAACAAAACTCAAAGTTGAACTACGAAAGGATCAGACAAACGATTCATCATTCAATACACCAACAAAGCTCAAGAAAAGGATAGGTAGAAGACGGCAGACACTCAAGTTTCTGAAAAAAGCAACGAATTAGTTGCCAAACGACCATGATCTTCGTCGATGCAATCATTAACAAAAATAACATGGATATGCTGATGTGATCTAACTGAGCCTAACGTACTGGTTGTCTATTCGCCGACGGTGCACTATGAGTACGTTGGTGACCAATTTATCCGAAACGGCCAGCGCATTCGCGGCCGCACACATCGCAACGCCATATAGTCATGTCACCACGACCTGTGGCAACGATGGTTCTTTTGCGTACCGCGCGCTTTCGTTCTCGGCCGCGCAATAACTGTTCGTTGAACTCGCGGACGCCCATCCGAATTGTATTCCTCCAAGCAGTCCGGTTCAACGCTAAGTCTTCTCAACATCTAAAATCAATTTTACAACGTGAAAGACTTACCTGCACAGCATTCTGGTATCTCAGCTTTGGGCCACCATGACTTCGCTTACCTGATCTCAGTTGTCCATACAGCACCTTTTTCGGGATACGGTCATCGCCCATCCGACGGACGTGACCCAGCCAACGAAGCTGATTCAACATCAGCAAGGCTTCCATCCCGTTCATGTCCGCTCGCCGCAGTACCTCAGTGTTCGGAACCATGTCCGACCACCGAATACCCAAGATGCGTCTTAGATATTGCAAATGAAAGTGGCCCAGATGGCGCACGTTCCGCTGATACAATGTCCACGTTTCACTGCCGTACAGCAGTATAGACAGCACCATGGAGCGGTAGACGAAGAGCTTAGTGCTCGGCTTTAGGCTGTGATTCTTCCACACACGTCTTTCAAGACGTCCGAAAGCAGTACTGGCCTTTGCCACACGAGCTCTCAACTCACGGTCCACGGACAGATCGGCGGACAGATTGCTACTCAAGTTGCAGAAATTTGTGCAGCTGCTGACAACATCTCCATTAACACGGATTTGAGGTGAAGGTGCACAGACAGCACCCCCGCCCGGAGAAGGCTGAAAGAAAGAAAATATCTTACCTGTGTTGATAGCCAATCCAAACTTGGATGCCGCGGTCGCGAAAGCCGTGGCCAGTCGCTGTAGTTCGTCCTCGCTATGTGCAAACAGCGTGCTGTCATCTGCGAGCAGAAGCATGCGCATCATTGAGGTATGTAACCGGGTTGGGGCTCCAAAACGTCGAATATTCAGTAGGCGCCCATCTGTCCGGTACTCAACCTCAACACCTTCCACCCCAGAATCCTGAAAAGCAACTGTTAGCATGGCAGTCAAATACAAGCTAAATAGGGATGGAGCCAGGACACAACCTTACTTCACGCCAGTGACAATGTCAGAATCATCAGAGGTAGATCCACACGATTGCACCTTCGCTTACATGCAACAATCTAATCAAATTAACGAACTTGCCTGGACATCCAAACTTACCAAAGCACCGTCCACAGCGCCTCGCGGCTCACGGAATCGAACGCCTTGGTGAAATCGACGAAGAGAGCATACAGGGGCTGGTTGCGTTCCCGGCACTTCTCTTGAAGTTGTCCAGCAGCGAACACCAGGTCGATCGTACTCCGATTCGCCCGGAATCCGCATTGCTCCTCAGGAACATTGGCCTCCAAGACCCGTATTCAGTCGGTTCGGAAGGATTCTTGCAAGCACCTCGCCTGCGCAGCTCAGCAGACTGATGCCCTGATAGCTGTTGGGGCATTGCTTGTTACCCTTACCTTTAAACAAAGGTACTATCACAGCATCCTTGAAATGTTGTGGCATCACCTCCTGCTCCCAGATGAAGTGGACCAGCTGGAGCAGTACACTTTCCATCGCCAGGCCGCCATTCTTCCGAGTTCCGCCTGGCAATCCATCTTCACCTGCAGCCTTACCGTTGCGAAGTTGACTGATCACTCTCTGCAGCTCCAGTACCTCCGGAGCGAGAGCAAGCGAATGATTAAAGGCCTGTTGCGGCAGGCTGTTCACAGTCACCCAATCAATTGCAACAGGACGATTTAGTAGGCCATCAAAGTGTTTACGCCAGACTTTCATGATGTCCTCTGGCTGGGTGCACGAACAGCCGGTGTCCACGTCTACCAGTGCTTTAGTAGACTGGATAGATGGGCCGAATATCGCTTTGAGCGAATCGTAGAACTCCTTACGCTGTCGACGATCTGCGAAGCCCTGCATCCGCTCACCCTGCTTCATCCACCAGTTGACGGCGGATACCTCGGAACGTCACCTTCTTCGCTCCATTGTCCGGGTCCACTGTGGAGGCAGCAAACGCAGCATTCTTCTCTCGCACCAGTTCGGCGATAACCGCGTTGTTGTCGTCGAACCAGTCCGGACGTTTCTGGCGTTTGACACCAATCGTCTCGGTGGCTGCCGTCGTGATCTATTCCTTGATGAACTGCCACATACCCTCAGGGGTAGTGGATATTGGAGCGTCGTGTAGACGGGCGGCAATTGCACATTGAAAAGCAGTCTTCGCTTCGCAGTTTTCCAGTCGTTTGATATCCAACTTCTGCCGTTGTCTGGAAGATCTACAATAAACAGACTTGCGTACATGGATAACTAATTTAGTCCTGACCCGTCTATGATCGATGCTACATTCAGCGCCGCGCATCACTTGCTTGATGCGCACTTTGCCAATTTCGCGCCGTCGCACAGTCACGTAGTCAAGCAAGTGGTGATGATCGCTTCGTGGATGGATCCACGTCGTGATATCGCTCGCATCCAGCTGGAATCGGGTGTTCGTGATAGCCAGCTCGTGTGTAGCACACAGGCGGAGCAGACGATCACCGTTCTCGTTCACTGAACCAATGCCGTAGGGTCCGAGGACTCCCGGCCAAGCTACCGAGTCGCGCCCGACCCGTGCGTTCAAGTCACCCAAAACAAACAGTCGATCAGTCACAGGCACCGACCGGATTGTGGCGGACAGTTGTTCATCAAACTGATCCTTTGTATCATCAGTGTTACACTTAGTTGGACCATAAACACTAACAAATGTAGCACACTTACCTCGACCGAGTCGCAAACGCCTAGACAGCATTCGAGGGCTGATGCCGTGCGGCTCGTCTGTCATCAAAGCGTTGATGCGATCAGCGACTGCAAAACAGACATCATGCCCCCAAGCACCGTATGTCGGGCAACCTATCCAGTAGAAGATGTACACAGCACCTTCTTCCCTTCACTTACCTTGTTCCGCAAGCCTTGTCTCGCTGAATGCAGCTACGTCGATTCCGTAGCGACGCACTTCCATCGCAACCAGTGCAGTGTGCCGTTCTGGCCGTCCGCCGGAGCTGCATCGACCCAGAAGCGTGCGCACATTCCACGCTCCAACACAGAGCGTCTTGCGTCCCCGGGCCTGTTTCAGGCTACTCTTCGGGTTACCGAAATTTTAGTCAGCATTATCTGCTCAGGGATTAATATTGGAGGACAGTATGAGGATGAGTGTCTGGCAGTAGCATATTTTCGCCTATCCGCCCTGCCATGTGCAGCAAATAGGGCGACCCGGTTTATCCTGCGCGACGGTCGATGCAGTTTGGTATTTGGTTTTTGTTGTAGTCATGGTTTTTGTATGCTGAGGATATTGCCAGGACGCCCAGACCTAGACAGGAGAGCGATTAAGGTCCTCAACCAAAGCCTTTGGCTCAAAAGTTTGTACCGCAAGGCAGCAGGTGACACACACGCAGCAGCATCAGCTATCCAGAACAGGCTCGACAGTCACAACCCTTAATATTCGGCACATTCACACAGGGATAACACTGCACAGACAAACTAATCGAAAGAACAGAGAATCAGATCAGGCAAAAGAAGAAATAACAAGCCGAACCAAAACACAACACACTCACACCATACACAACGAACGCCTCACAACGGACGCATCTGCTTTTTGTTTTGGCTGCTCTCTTTTGGCCAGTCTGACATGGTTGAACCTGCAACGACCATGTTGCCACATTATACAATAGAAACAAGGGGTCAGCTAAGTTGACTCTCAGAGTATTCCGCCCGGCGGCCAAAATTTCTAAGTTTATTACCGATTGGTGTGCTATCTACCTCGCTGGTAGCTTCACTGACAGACGGTCACCTTGGACCAGTAGCATGCATAGATTTAAAGGGTCTGGCAGTGTTCTCTGGAGCAAAATCGGTTTTCAGTTTCTTAATTCTGTCCGTTAACCACGCCTCACGATCGGCGATCAAACTACGCTCCAGCCTCCTACGGATACCTTCCCTAAACGTGTTATGTGTATTACAAAGAGGATTGCTCCATCCGGCATCTAACAACTCCAGGGATTTCTCTGACATCTAAAGTTTATTTAAATGACCAGTCGTGGTGGCGTACGGTACAGTACGTGCTTCACAAACGACCCGTGATATTCCGGTCTAGCAGCTATTAAGACCTTCAGGCTGAGAACTGCTAAACTTGCTTTCTAAGCCAGTCTAGTACTTACGCTTTACCGGCAACCTGGTCACTTTCCCAATAGCCAGCTGGTGATGTCGGTGGGGTCGTTGCTCAGCGAAAGTAAGGACGAAACGGTAGTGCACTAACGCATGATCTGAACCTAAATATGTCCTCCAATAAGAACGACAGAACAGGCTGCAGTCATGCCACCTATAACTAACAGCTATGTGGCTTATGTGACAACCCAGGTCTGATTCGGTGAAGGAGGGTGCCAACTATGACAATGACGTGCACCATGTCTAAGACTAGTGCTGGTTAAAAATAGCTTATGCTCGCCGTCCATCATTAGCTCAATGATGTGATGCCAGCCCGAACCTACCACCTAAATGAGACTCGGCCTCGCCAAGGCGACCGATCTGGGCGTTCATACCTCTGGCCGAAATGACTACTTCAGAGCTGTGTTTCAATACCGAACAAGCAGCCAATTCCACAGTCAGTCAAACGGAAAGACCGAGGCTGCAGTTAAGGCTGCCAAAAGACTACTACAGGTTGCCCAAGAGTCAGGAGAAGACCCTTATCTAATGCCTCTAGAAAGAGAAAACATGTCGAATGAGATCATTGGATACAGTGTGACGAATCGAATGTTTGGAAGAAGGACGCGAACAAAATTGCTAGTAGCATTTGAACTGTTACGTTGTGACATATTAGACGAATCAAACTTTTAGGAGAGCCTACAACGACGTAGAATGCAACAAAAATTGTACTAGGATTGAGGAGCGCGAAAACTTACAAGCTTCAAATCAGGAGATAAGATGTGGGTCCAGTGTGTCCCTGAGGACCCGAGACAGTGGATGCGTGGCGTGGTGGTCAATGATCGTGAGCATAGGTCATACGATGTTGATGTGGACGGGGTGGTGAAAAGAAGGAATCGTGAGTGTTTGAGAGAGTGGACGTCGCCGAAAAGAGAGACTCGTGATGCAAGCCATGAGAAGTCATCAAGAATGAGAAGTGGACAAACTTATCAAAAACAAATGAATGTATTCAGCTCGGACTGGAGCGGTTTCTTGGTTGGAAAAAGTTCAGCCACTCAGTGTTCGCGCACAACCTTCTATAGATGAAATTATGGTCAAATTGGCGCCAACCAATCATAGACGGCGATTAGCTGCTGTTGAGTGCGTATCTATTTCAAACAACTGAGTTGCTAGATGCAAGATCACGGAACAACTCAGCAACAAACTGGTCAGTCAAAACGTGAGAATGTTTGTCGCTTAATAGCAATCATAAATACTGTTGTTCCTCTAAACAACGAAGATGCTGTTTTTCCAATAAATTGAGACTGCTTAATGTGGCTCGGATTTCTGTTCTGACTTCCTCTTGGTTGGGTAACTCAGTACGCGACAGTATCGACACAAGGAGAGGGGCTGAATGCGAGTGAAAGGCGGTCTTGTTACCGACCTCACTGCAGTCAGTTGAAGCTACGTATTTAGAGATGAGACTTACCGGAACAGTGGTACTATGATTATCTATATCTGTTGTGGAACCTGTGCAGCAATTTCTAGAAATGAGGAACAAGAAGGATTTGAGAGTCAAACTGGAAATGAAAGTGAGGAAAGGGTCAGCGGTAGGATGTGTTCGCCTATCCATCCAGCAGAATGTAGCAGATAATGCTACCCGGCTTATACTACATGGTGGCCGATGCATTATGGAATTATTAGTGTTGTGAAAATTTGTGAGGATATTTGTGTTGAGATAATGTCGGAACGTCCAGACCTAGACAGAAGAACGATTAGAGTTTCCAACCAAAGCCTTTGGCTCAAAAGTCTGTCACCACAACTCAGCGGGTGGGTGGCAGTGTACCAAAACTAGTACTTTTTCCAGAGAAGAATGTCAACCTTCTTCCAACACTCAACTCGAAGTACTGGGGAATTGTGTTTTGTCAGACCTCTACCTAGCCTGCCTGGTATGAGTGACTCTATCGGTATGATTATCACACCGTCCAGTTTTGCCCAACAGGTCATCGTGAAACAATCCGACCATAACCAACTAATCAGAAAGCTTGACTCTGAGTTGCCGACTGATTGATAACGTGAAGTGAACCTATCATGCCCCACATATTTACACTGACTCGAGGATGAACTATTGAAAACATACCTCTCAAGGCAGAGTAAGATTCACCACTGATATCAGCTTTGTGCCATACCCGTGACCCGGGCTGCCGGTGGTCTTGACAACGGTCCACAGGGTGGCAGAGTGGTAACTGTGAGAAGAGACTAGACTGATTTGTTTGAATACACAAAGGATTTGCTACGAGCTACGAGTGGTTTGTTGATGAACGAAATCTCGGCGCAGGCTATGAGATGCATGTTGAGCATTTACGTGAACGATCCCGAAATTTAGCACACACCTTCTGACAGACTTGATGAAAATGTGTCTGGAAGGGATGATAGGCTTGTAAACTTATACTACCATGGTTCAAACCTGGATGCTGCAAATGTGTCACCTTCTTGAGGTGAAATGTTTGTCAGCACAATGTGCATTCGGATAAACTCGAACACACAGGCATACGTGGCTAGTTTTATACTGGGGTGACAAGCGTTCGAGCAGCTCACACACTCATCACCTGGAAGAATGTGTCATTTCGGAGAAGACAAAAACGCACGTGAGTAAGTAGATTATCAACTATGCATTGATTACAGTATGTGTGATGCTACTGGTGTGCTGACGGAAAACAAACGAATACATTACCCACAGAAACACGTTTCAGAGTGGAGAATGCAATGTTGACACAGAAGCCTAGTGACGAGAATCTAATAAAACATTTGATGATCTGCGGTTAAATTACGCGGTGCATGAACCAAACACAACATTAAAAAAAAAAACAATTCGACCAGCAGATTGCAATGAACAGAACGGAAAAAGAGTGACCCGTTGCTGAGTACAAAATGGCTAACTCAAGGTGGTTCATAGACTGAGTGGGACTTTGTTTCACTGAACAACATGAAGAGGCACAAGTGAACAGATTTTTTGTAGTGGCACAGTTTTAGAACAATGCGATTGCAAATTAGGGCGATGCAATTAGTATGAAAACCAGACCGACTTCTCGCATGGATAACAACGTGGACAGACTTGTCACTCATGCACTCCACTGATTCACATAATTCATCATATGGTCAGGTTGCACTAGTTGGGAAGTCGGATTGACACAAATATTGGTTGACGTGAGCTTTGAAATGAACACCCCACGACCGGTTTCGTTCTTACGTGGACTAACGAAATAAGGGTATTCAAAACAAGATTGGAACTACTTTGTATGACAGAAGTTGCCAGCTCGGATTATATCTCGACTATCTCATCTGATAAATTCAGACAAAGAATAAACTAGTCACGAATTGTAAGTAACGATAAAGTCGTACTGGTTTGAAACTAGCAATGAAACTGAATAACTAAATTAAGAGCTTATGTCATGGCGTAAAGAAAACCGAGCCACTTTCACGACGTACGGCTCAGCTGACATCAGAGAGTCTTCGCGTTTTGGTGAGGTCTTAAAGAGAAAACCTAGCTGCCTGGAAATCAAAGGCTGTCCGGACCAATCGTACAAGTCAATCGATAATTAAATTAAATGGTTGATGTCAGTGTGTATCCCGGATTAACGCAGGATACATTAACAGCGACAGTGCAACGTTGTGAAGAACGATGAACCAATGAGTCTTCGACCATGTCTCATAAATTACTGATACATTCAAGCTATAAAAAGGTAGTGACAGTAACAAAACTCGATTCTTAACGAGGTACATAACGGATATAAAATCAAATATTGCATCCGGAGTTCCTAAGAGATTTCTTCTTAGTCTAGCTATCAATGCCAGACAGTCCGGGATTTGCGAAATAACAACATTCAAACAATTCCGAACTGGCTAAATGATAAGGGCTAATCTGTGAAGTACTCACTTTGCTAATCTTCGTCATCCGTGGCGTCGCAAAGATAACCGATTGTCGATTGAAGTTAGAGTTACAATGTGCGTGTACGTTCAGTTTCTCTCTACGGACAAGAGACCTGTACATTCGTGTTCAGGATGCATATAAGCTCGCGGTATTTGGCCGCCGGTGCGGATAGACAACGTGACCAACACGATAGTCCGTTAGCGCGTATTTGGAGGGTGTTTCCACGTTCGCGTTCGATAAACGAGGTAATGAAAACGAACCGTCCACACTGGTTGAGTCATATATTCCATTTGCCGACAGGAGAGTCTGTCACAACTCGCATCATTCAATGCGGCTACCGCTAGCTAAAGGAAATTTCAGAGCGGCCAGGCGATGAAGTGGTCACAGGCTATCACCGCCCTGTCCTCCCTGTTGAGTAAGGTTAGTAACTGACGCCTGTCAGGTTAGAGGGTTCGCTGCTATCCACGCCGATGGTTGGACACGCTATTTGATGTTGAAGTGTGTTACAGCCAGTGGCGAGCCTGTCTCCGTAGGACTGATGATGCTGTGCCTAATAGGGCTCCATCAGCTGTACTTAATTTTTTTACATTTGTACTTAATAACCAACTTGTGGCCTCGTGAACAGCTGCTGGGTTCAACAGCAATCCGAGTCACATCACCGACGGATACTGCTCAAGGCCGAAAATAAAGATGGGGAATATGGTATGGCTTTAACTTCGGTATCGACGGTGTTGTGCAGGGATTTGGGATAATCCCCCCAACGGTAGTGTAGGACTACTCCTAGGAAACATTTCTGTAAACATAAACTACGCAGATGATATCGCCTTGCTTGATGGCAATGCACAGATAGTACAAAATATGTTGAACCACTTGACGGCTGAGGTACCGTGACAATCTTTGGGCTTTGTGTCACATACAAGGTTGGCGGGGATCTGCGGTTGCAATAATTCTAGGGGCTTGCAGTATACACATGTTCTAACCTCGTCAATAGCGCCATCTTGTTATAGGCACCAAGATGCATACTAATCAGAAGAAAAATGCAAACCAACCTTCTTAAAAGCACTCATAAGCGAATAGCTTGTACATTTTCCACAGTACCAGCGCCACCCATGTACAGCACGAATGAGTGGGCTAACTAACTACATACGCTACAGTGGCTTGTCGCTGAGTCATTACGATCATCAGAAATGTAACCCTTAAGACATATCTGTGGGTACGATGGTTCAGGCTGCAGCTGGTCCTGACATTGATCCACAAAGTTACGGAATAATAAATAAGTACGAGTGTGTAGTGAAGAAAAAGAAGAAGAAAGAAATAAGCAGGCAAAAACAATTGAATTTCACGAAACAGAGGATTCAACGCGTCTGCGGATACGGACTCGCCATTGACTGCGTTACAGTGCCATATCAGACGGTGTTTCCAACCAGTCGACCCCCCAATCAGGTAAACGGCACCTAACAACCTTGCTCAGCGAGACGGTCAAGGATTTCATAGCCCGTGACCACATTATCTCCTGGTCGCCTTGCGGTTTTTTCAAGCCATTAGCAGCTACAGTGGACAATGCGCAGTGCGGTAGATGCGCCGTTGGCATATGGATTATGTGATCCAAGCAGCGAAGACTGTATTTTCATCATCTCGGTTATCGGTCGCAAACTCACATACCTCTGAAATAAGGGCCGACGGACTGTCGCGTTGTTCACAGTGAGCCCGTTTGATACAGGTTAACTGGCGGATACGACTACGATCGAATAAAGAGTCTATATGCGTCTTCCGCATGGATAGGCCAGCCCTCTGATCCACAGAACAAAACTGAGCGCACACACGCATTGCAAACCTTTCGTTCAATCGACATATGGACGTCTTTGCTGCTCTACAAGTAACGTGGGTTGGTGACTGTATCACGTGCTTTCGCTTTCCTCGTGCGAACCGGGTCAGTACTACCACAGGCTGAAGAAATAACACTACCCGAGTAAGTGAAATGATTGACAGTCCCCAGCGACTTCCTACCAATAACAAAGAGAGGGTCAGTGACAACCCAATCTTGTAACATTTTACACGCTGAAGGTACAAGGTGCACACCACACAGACCAATCATACTCAACTGAATCAGCATGATCTGCATGTTCCTTGCAAAAGAACTAAGTGAAGCAGCGTAGTACCTATACGCAACATCATTAGTAATTGGTAGACGTTGCATTTCGAGAACCTCGGAGCCTCTCAGTGCTCCTTCCAGAATATCGTCCATCAAAAAACTGAAAAGGAAGAGGGAGATCGAACACCTCAATCGGACACCATTCGAAATGCGGAACGTTCGAGACAGCACTACTATTCACTACTATTCACCACTATTCACTCACAACCGACATACAACGACTTCAATAATTTGACGCCTAATACAATTGGTTCCCATGAAAAGTTTGAACAAACCATTTAGAACATGGAAAGTGGCTAATCAGTACCACATGACTGAATGTTATACTACGCTGGCACAGAAGTTGTCAGTCACATCAGATGGCAGCTTTAGGTCCCTGATTAACTCCATTGACAGTCGCTTTGTCAAAATAGCCTTGTCAAATTCGTGGATATGTTGCCACGGTAATGTAGCGTCTGTAATCACATACATAATCGGAGACAGGAAATGGATCACGTAGTCCATGATCCTTAATTATGGACATGCCATCGAGTATCCCCTTGCAATTTGTCAAAGATTTAAATGTGGCAATCAAGCATCCATAGCCGACCAGTTCATTTACCTACTAGGCATGATGTACTCCAGTTCTCATCACTATGCGTGGTCAGGGCTTGAGCATCGGTTTCTCATTTGTTACACCGTCTTTTAAATCCCACTAAACCATATGTAAGGAGTAGCTTCACGAAGAAAACTTTGTACTGGATATGGCTCCGTACAAGTTAGATGAGCGACTTCAGTATGGGTTGTCTGTCACGATCCACTGTGGAGAGGTTACTTTCTGTCGGGTACGGTGTAATTAACACAAAATCTAAGCTCAGGATCATTTCGAACATCTCTGGCGGCACTTGTTTTTTAATTAAGTATATCGTTACTGTGTTATCTGGGTGAATGTGATCTGATCCCTTCGATCACAGATTCACATTACGCGATCCAGTAGCTGCGGATTGCGGACATACATTACTGCCGCGTTGACGTATTCCACCGAATGTTGGTATAATCGCGCTGTCGATTTGGTCATCCATCACAAGACGGTCCGCGTTCTATTCCCACATTTCAGCTCAGGTTGGGGGCTACGGTGAACTGTCTGATAGTTTCAGCATCAGGAGCGGCGTACGTCCAGGCTGTTCACTTTCACCATTCTGTTTAATGTTGTCATAAACAAAATAACGGAGGACTGTGCGTCGTTCGCAAGCTATCGGCATTGACCTCCTACCTGGTAGACTGCTGACCGATCTGAAGGATACTGACAACATGATGTTGATGTATGCAGTAGCTAAAACAGCCGATGTACTGCTTTCTTTGATACTGTTGATGATGGTTTTTGTGTATCTGAGAGGTCGTTCATCTGACCTAATTCTTACGGTTTCTGAACGTTGTGTGTTTGTCTACTGTATTCCTAAGAATGACCGTATTGACGTTAGCTGATCTCAAGCACCTTCCAACCAGTAATTAGACGTTGTCACCCCTGAATGGTGGTCGGAAAATTACTTTTGTTCCAGCGAACCCTGGGTTTCAGATTGGTTTGTACATTTGGGTTGTCGAATTTTCTTTGAAGTCCTCGCGGATCACCGTAATCAAGTCAAGTTTTCTCCCAGTTTGCCTTGCTCATCATCTTGGTTGTACCTAGTGCAAGCCGCTTCGCCTCGTCCACGTGTTTTTTTTTGGTGAACAGCATTCTAAATAGATTTATTCCTCCTCTTTATCATGTATCTGTCTAATAACACATTCGGCGGTCAATCTCTTTTTCTGTGGTGTAACATGTTTGTGTTTAAAAAGTTCATTTGGCCTGACAAGTGTGCTATGTTGACCTGGTCATTCGTTAATAAAATATTATCAGTTTGTTTGCTGTTTCCTTTTCTAATCTTATCGCTGACGTATCGGCTGGAACCATAAAGATTGGACTGACTATGGCAACACCGTCAATTTGATAATAAACCTTACCTTGAAACTCATCGTTTACGATAGCTGTAGGCAGAAAGTAGACTTCCCGGTTCTCTCTCCGCGAGTGTGATATGGGGAAAAAAACTGACTCTCTTCTAACCTCACACATATGATCAACGAATCAGTATCCATGGATATCATATGTTTATCAGAAGTCGGTTAAGTTAATCTTTTGTCTGCATTATTCACATTCAAATCTAAACACATGCCCATATTTGCGGTTGTCGTGACACCGGCATTGGCAGTACAGCTTGATGTCGATTAGTGAATATAGGAATGTCTATTCAATTTGTCAATACACTAAACGGCCCGAGCAATTGTTCAGATGGATGACCGTATAAAGCCCCGGGATTTTAAGACCGCTGTTGACAACAGATCACTGGGTGATGGATACGCGGGTATTAGGTTGTTAATGTAAGTTAGCCCAAATTTTTCCTCTGATGCCATGTTGGTGTCAGCCTTTCTGAAAAGCAGTCAATATTGATTTAGTCCGCTTATTCATCCGGTTGTTAATCGGACATTGTGGATGTATAATTTATACGTAGAAGGCTAAGTGACCGTAGCTAGAAATAAGGAAAAGTAGATGATAGTTTGCGGACCAGTCGTTTTTTAATGATCTGTTATTTCGCCTCCTGACCTCAAACTGCCCTACGCATCATCTCACTGGTTCATCATTTTGCATTAACTTTTCAGTAAATCTATTCAGTCTTCGGTTTCCCGTCAGCATGTGATGCGGTGAATTTCGTTAACGGTGTTTGATGCAGGTATGACCAAATCCTAGATGGTGTCTACCCTTTACTTTTTTTGATACGCAGCACAAAAGGTTCCTTTGACGTTCGCACTGACAGAGCGAGTAAATGTGTAGGTCAACGGGTAACCGAATGAGATACCCTGGACCACCGATTTTGAAACATACCCTGACGTATGTTATTACACCGACTGGACCAGGTCCTCTGTGCTATTGTTACGTAACGCCAACCGCACATTCTTGACTAGCAGTGAAACTGTGTTGATCAAAATGACGATTATCGTTTGACTGTCAGCAATCTAACTCGTACTGTCAGCTCGTTTCGGTCATAACCATTTTGGCTATTTTTAAAATCTTTATGGCCATACCCCGACACGGATATGTTCGGGTCATTTTAATGAATGGCTGTCGAAGTAACGATTTGAAACATCAATTTTCTCACTGTATTAATAAATACAATGCCGATCGTTTCGTTGTTTGGCCTTGTTTGATAATCTTTCCATCGTATATACAGCCTTATCAACAAGAAAACTTATCAGTCCAAAGGCTTTGGTCGCCGACGTCGTGGTCGTGGAGATCAGCCTTCGGATATGCAGTCAACTCCGACTTTATACCGAAAATCGTGCGATAACCTTAGTCTCCTGATTGCCCCCTCTCCCGGGTCGCTCCTAACTACCGTGAGCCGCAGCGCTCTGCTAGATGCGCTATTGGCCGAAGAGAGTGATGCTGACGAGCTGGATCGAGCAGTTTTTCAAGTATGTGCCTGTTTGATTGTGATAGAATTCATTCGTCATCCTGGTAGTAACCGTTTGGTAATGAACGACTTATTTCTAACTTAAATTCAACTTGGAATGGTTTAGTATGGTAGACATTGAATTTCAAACTTAAGACCGATCGCCCTATCTCTGACTTTCCTGAATGAATCTGTGTTCTGAAGTACGTTCTGCTCTCACTTGCAACACGTAACAAAAGCCGTTACAGTAAACACCTAAGGCATGGACTTAAATCACGTGGTCTGTATATAGGTGTAAGACATTCAACGCGTTTGCTCAGGGACGTTAGAAATGAATTACTACTTCACATGCCACCCTCTTTGAAATCGACCTCCAAGCGATTCCTTAATAACACGAAATGTAAGCACAATTATTTAAAGATCATTTCGTGATTTAAGATAAATGATTACAGAAATGAACCATATCCGAATGCGCTGAAATACAATGAATAAGTTAGATAGTGTTAATTAATTGTTAAGCTGTTGTAGTCCGTACACAAATTTTATACCCGTACACATAACTAGCCTTATACTCCGCGTGTATTTTACTATGCTTACCTAAACCGATCATGTGACCATAACCAAAATCAATACCAATACCTTTGAATTGATTTCGACTTCGTTTAGTTTTCGGTTATCTTATTCGAGATACCGCTAGTTCGGTTTGAAATAATGATGGTTCCTCTTTTGCTTTATCGTCCAAACGATAAATCGCATACGAATCAGATGTTTCTGGAGCGCACAAAGCTAACACGTCTTCTGCAAAAGTTATTTATCGATCGATTGTACCTTTTTTATTATCCGTCTGTGTTGATAGATTTTGTTTCTTAGCGCTGCCGCTATCCCGGGGAGTCGTCTTGGTATAACATCATTGGACTGCTTCAGTCATTACTGCGTTAAGGCTTTTTTTCCAGATGCCTGAAGTTTAAATTATTCGGTGGACCCTACAAAGGCCATTAGATGTCGGGGCTTTTTGCAATTTAATTTTGTAACTACCAATCGTTTGTATTGAATTTGCCAGCCCATTAACCGCACTCTCTGCTCTTTGGAAGAAAATCTGTCACTACATCTCTGATTGATGGATTGGATGTGTATTATCCACTACCGTTCAGTTGGTTGCTGGCGGAATCAGATAACACTAGTGAAATACCGCTCTCAACATGTTTATGTTTCATCCTTTTACAATAATGCGAGTTTCAGCACCACCTGATTACGCTCGCTTTCATTCTCAGTTCACCTCTCTTTTTTCTCTCTTTTGTTTCTGGAAGGACTTCATGGACTGGGTGCACGTCGGTTGTCCTCTCGAGCTGCCGTCTACCGTTGCGTTCGATGTTACCGAACAGTCAATTGTCAACGAATCGCATGAAAGAACCACCACACCAAGGCGTATTTTCATCGTTCGAGAAGCTTCTCTAGAGTTGAACGGAGATGAGGTAGTCAGGACAAGAGCCAAAACGCTTCCTGTTAATTACTCCAGGCCCGTTTTACAACGGGATGTCTATTCTACTGCTTCCACCCTGCATCGATGCACATCGCACCGTGGTCTCGCGTTTATTCGTCGGTTATACGAGGACGATGTTCGCCCATGTCTGGATTTTGCCGATCTTCAGTTGCAACGAGCAATCTATTGTGCTCTACCCGAATCGGCTCTAGAAATGGTTCCATTGAATAGCTCCCAGAAGAGTTCCGCTGACTCGTCGCCAACAAATACAATCGAATATTGTCCACTACTACCGCCACTGGAACCATCCTACCTGTTAACTGTGAGGGTGAGATGATAATTTCAGTGTCTCATTATTCTTCACTGTGACAAAATGCAAATGGACCAGGTACAGTCCTAACGTTAAATCAATCACATACCTGCATTGAAAACCTAACATTTGTTAACCACGGAATGTTTTCATTGTGACAAGTTTTGGAATACATAGCTTCCCTTAGCTGTTTCCATAGACATCGCATTAGTAACACTGCATGTTGAACTGATTGTATTATCTAGATGTTTGAGAGACTTGGTGATATTAAGGTGTTTGCTCCCAGTAATCATAGTGCGCTAAGAAGTAACCTAATATTTGTTCAACACTACTGATGTAATTTCAGTTGTGTTTGACCGTTGAAAACCATTGTGTCATGCGTTGTATTCTGTGTGTTTACCTCTTCAGCGAAACAGCTTAACATGTTCCCCACATTATATTCGTGTCCTTATATACTCATTGTTGGTTAACTTAATGTGCAGTTCCACCTTGAACTCTTCGGAGTCTCCATTTACCCCTGGCATTTTAATCTTCCCTATAGCCTTCTCTTATTAATTTTTAACGTTTTTGGTAATGTTTTCTACCGTGATGTACCATGTCACTGTTGAAGTGTGTGGACTGTACTGCAGTTACTGACCCTTTTAATCATAGGTGACCGCATGCCGGTTAATTGAAACTTCTTCGTTTGTTCGGCAGAGATTTTCGTACGGCAGAGAGGATCATACGTTTTGCTTATTGTATCAAACTTGGATATGGTGTGTATCCGATATCTTTCAATCAATCTCAAACCATCCAACCACGTTGAGCTAAATTAGAATGCCTTAGGAACCATGGAGGAAGTCCATGTCTTTTAACTCCTCTCTTTTGTACTACGGTGTCCGACCGGGAACACGCTGGTTTTGCGAAATGCGCAGACACTCTTGTATGGGGACTGCGTTGCTTGGGGTTCAAAGTTCCCAAGTATTGTAGTATGAGGCTAGACGACGACTCGAGGTATGCGCAACTATAAACTGTGTCATCGAAAACGTGTAAGACTCAGGCATGTGGTGGTATACATTCCGTTTCATACCAAGATCTTGGGGTTGAGGCTGTGATGCGTCTCTTTCGTCATACAAAGATTTTTTCTCACCCAACGAAATTCATTTTTTATGCTGACTTTGTCGTAAAAGTAAAACGCAGTCCCTTTTGCGTTGTTGATATCTCTTGTCATCATTGATTCGTTGCATATATTTTTTATCATTCACAGTACGTTTGACGTCTTTTTTAGTCATTTTCGAAGCGCAGCCTCATAGTCAAGCTTGTGTAGGTTAGTTCTAACGCACTTCAGCACGCACTGAATCGACCGTCGACCAGTCGCGAATTGTTGATCTGGCTTCCTGGCGATACCTAGGGGTTTCCGTTGACAACGGAAGCCCCCTTTCTCTCCACTTTATCTGCAGTGACAGTTATGTGAACGATTTGTCTCCTGTTCTTCACATAGCCGATCCTTCATTGTTTGCACCAGTAGCATACAAGGTTGTCGTTCATTCGAATGTCGACGTTTACTTTTCTTAAAGGTTCCATGTAAGTTAGGTTCCTGTGAGTTCACGTGAACCCATTCAACCCTATCAGTTTCTTCCAACCGCATTATTGTATAATGTAATTAAATAGAAATTCCGAATTGCTTTTGTTTGTCACCCTTGACGGCGATATTCTGTTTGTACTTAAGGGAATCACTATTCCATCCGATTCGGAATTACGGGGTGAAAGGGTTTTAGTCAGGAACGAGACTAGACCGTGACGCGGTGTGACGGCTTGCGCATCTCGATGACCTGTTAGGCTAAATTGAACGGTGTGGCCACCACACCGATAGTCACTCATGCCAATAGGTAGAGGTCTGACAAACCAGTCTCCTGGTCCTCCAGGTTGGGGGTTGGAAGAAGGTTGGCATCTTCTTTCGGAAAACGTACCAGTTCTGGTACGCTGCCACCCACCCGCTGCCTTGCGGTATAGGCTTTTGAGCCAAAGGCTTTGGTTGAGAACACTAATCGTTTTCCTGTCTGGACGCCCTGGCAGTATCTCAGCTCACACACAACCATGAATAGTCGCAACACAAGTAATTCCATACTGCATCGGCCGTCTCGCAGTATAAACCGGACCGCCCTATCCGCTGCACACAGCACGGTGGATAGGCGAAAACATACTACTGCTGACCCCTCCCCCACTGTCCTATCAAATTTCGTTCTCAGGCCCCTCCCAACCTCCATTTCTGACAGTTAATCCACAGGTCCCACAACAGATGTAGCCAACCGTGGTAACACTGAGCCAGTAAGTTCCGTTTCTTGCCATTCAGCTTCATGCCCCCCTCGTCCCTTGCTTAGACCTAGAATGCGAATTAATATAGGTGCCTTCAACGTTCGCACTCTAAAACAGATAGGTCAACAGGCCGCTCTCACACGAACGTTAGACTCTTTGCATGTCGATGTCTGCTGTATCTCGGAAACTAGAATCCGGGACAGTAGTCAGCGTATGGAAATAACAGCACCCGCATTGTCTACCCGATACTGGTTATATACTTCGGGTGACTCCACAGCCGCTGTTACAGGTCAGGCTGGAGTAGGTATAGTCCTTAGCACGACGGCCGCAGCCTCATTGGTCGATTGGACTCCTGTTAACAGTAGACTTTGTGCTGTCCGCTTGGCAGGTTCTGTTAAGGCCAGCTCTAGACGCAAGACTTTCAGTAATTTATTCGTTGTGTCTGCTTGCGCTCCTACTGACTGTAGTGACGTCGGCGTCAAAGACGCGTTTTATTCAGATCTGGCCGCTTTCCTTCGGTCGATACGTGGCTCTGATATAGTCGTTCTGATCGGAGATATGAATGCTCAGATCGGCCGCCTTGGTGCGGCCGAATCTCGTTTAGATGGTAAGTTTGGGATAGCGTCACATCGGTCAGCTAATGGTGGGCGATTGTTGCAGCTGTGCGCTGAGCATAAGCTATTTTTAGCCAGCACTAGTTATAGGCATCGTGCACGTCAATGCTATACTTGGGCCTACCTTCTCCGAGTCAGGTCTGGTCTCAGATAGACCACATAGCTGTTAGTTATAGGTGGCGGGGTTCCATTCAAGACTATTGTTCTTATTGGAGCACATACTTGAATTCGGACCATGTGTTGGTACGTTGTCGTTTTGATCTTACTTGTGCTGAGCAACGACCCCACCGACAGCAACGACTGGCTGTTAAGAAACTGGCTTTACCATCTGTAAAACATAAGTACCAAACCAGCTTAGAAAGCTGCATTAGTGATACTCACTCCGAAAACCCTAATAGCTACTGAACACAAATCTCACAGGCTATTCAGAAAGCAGGTACTGTAGCATGCGGCACAGGGGTACATAAGTTTGATAAACATTGGAACTCAGAGAAATCTCTGGAGTTGTTAGAATCCAGACGGAAGGTTCTTCCTGGCAGTTCACGTAATACGTCTAAAATAGATATCCGTAGGAAACTGAAGCGTAGTCTAAAGGCTGACCGTGAGGCTTGGATAGTGGAAAAAGTTAAGGAAATGTAGATAGCTTTTGCTTCAAAGAACATCGGCAAACTCTTCAAGCTGATCCGAGCCATTGGTCCCAGGCGACCGTCTGTCAGTGAAGCTATCAGCGCGGCAGATGGCACA
>JTDE01003088.1:1175-16196 GCA_014338405.1 Paragonimus skrjabini miyazakii | reverse complement strand
AGACCCCGCTATCTTAACATCTTATGTAATTCTACTTGCCTGTTCTAAATTTATCTAGGGACATAACTGTTTTAAACTCCCACACGCTGTTGGATTGTTAATCCTGTGGTAGCGGTTGCCGCTAAAACAACATCTAGTTACCTTAAGTGGACGTCGACGGTAATCAGAACGTTATGACCATGAAGATGTCTTCCAAAATTTAAGTGTTTTTGGACCATGCAGCTGTAAATACCAATCAAAGTTGGAATGGTTTTTGCTCGTCCGTTGAGCGCAGTAGCGCAACTGTGACAAAACTGAACCGTGAACACCATTTATTCACGCGTACCGACTCAGTTGACGGTTGCTGGTCAATGCCTTCCTTCAGTTGGTCCCTGATGCCCACTATGAGTTTGGCGAACCTCCTTGCGTCAGGGGTCCGGCAGGATGACGTTACTCTTCACCAAAAGTATGTTACTGGAAGAACTCCTCCGGGTCACCTATTAATTCTCCATCCGGCTAGCGGTTTCGAGTGCACGAAGTCACCGACCGCCTGTCAAATCTCAGTGAGTTGCTTTGGTGGTCATCTTGGCGGCAACCGAGTGAGTTCAGATGATTCCCGAAAACCCATAACTGACCTCGGTCTCGAAGGACATTACTACAGTCATGGCTTGTTCTGGATCGAGAGTTTGCGAGCCAATCAAAAGGGAGCAAACGTTTACCTACTCAGTGCTAGTGGTTGATGTTATCCAGAGGTCGTAGTCATGGTTAGGCAATATCGTCGTCCGTCGCTGAAGGTTTATGGCAGCGTTTACCTTGACACCCTTTTGTGAAACAAAAGCAGAAGACAGCAGTTTGCAATCAGTGAGCAGAGTAAAGTAGCGTTAGAAAGGCATCTTGTGGAAACCCTTTGCAGTGAAAGTGATGACGGCAGCTTACTTTTCCGACTAGCAGTGATTCTTCTGTGCTGATGATATAGAGTGGGAAGCATCAACGATTGCCTTCTGGGAGCCATCATTGCAGGGTTGTGGAATAACGGCTCCTTCTTCGTAAATTGAGTCGTCCAATGAGAATATGCTTTTAAAACTGGGGTTAACATGAGTCGGAAGATTGTAGGAGTCGTGCATTGACCTCACTTTATCAAATGCATCCTGGCATTCAGTGGATCAGTTCCAAAGGGTGTCTGCCATCCGCAATCTGCTCAATAGTGCTTGGACGCGGTGCACGAAGGGCCATAAGGAGCTGTAGTGGTTGCTGATACCCACTAATAAATTTAAAGTCACTTCATTTGACGATAATGGCACACCAGCCAACGCCTGAATAGTGCTAGAATCTGGATGGCAGCAATTTTAACAGACATTGAAGCTCAGGTAGCTGAGTCAATATGAGACTAACTTGCACTTTCTTCTAAACGTGCAAAGCAACGCTATTTCTTTTTGGAGTATGGTAAACCCTGCTGGATAGCTGCAGTTTGTTCCTAGTAAGGGTGAACGCTGATAACAGGAGAACCAGTCACGTGACAATGTCGTCAAACGGTCATCAATTGTTCCACCATTGTCGCAGCAACTGACGGGTGCTTTGAAAATGTTCAACTCATCAGGTCTCAACGAGTCCAGTTCTTACGGTTCCGTAAATTAGCGCCCACGTGTGAAGTGAGCATAACCGGAATTGCTTTTGCAGGACAGCTCAGGATGACACCTGACGCACTGCAGACCTTGTGACTGGTCGACTTCACAGCAAGTCGGCCAACCTTATTCTAGTTCCGCTTCGATGTCATTTGGATGTCTAAAATGGTGTCCATATGCAACCGACTAAGAGTTTCATTAGCAGCCAGCTTAATATACATAAACCTGAAGGCATAGTCAATCGAGAATGTGGCACAGAGGCAGTTTGTTTGATAGATCAGCTTCAAGAATGGTCTGCCACGGGATTACAATCTAAGTTGTGACGCACGTTGCATGCTTGGATGGCAGTAATCTTCTTTGTAATCTCGAAGATTGCATTTGTGAGATTTGTGTTTGTGAAGTGGACATTATTCCACAACACCAATACCCACATTACCAACTGGAGTCAGAAGCTTCGAAAGTCAGTGCTGGTCGAGTGGCCGCGATATACCCGGATAGGGTTGACTAGAGCGTATTGATTGGATGAGCAGACAGATCGAAGGTCTTGGCGATTGCGAGATTACCGTGACATCATATTTTTGGTTGCAAAATATATGGCGATTGGCAGTGAATATCTGAAGTGTAATCTCTTGGTTCTATTACATGCGGTTGAGGATGTTAGTACCGGTGTCAGTGACTGTCGATGTTCAGAGACCACAGACGAAAACCAACGTCTTGAACTGGTTATCGCGCGTGGGGTACAGCTGAAGTCGCCTGCACTTTCGCTGGACATTTCCTACTTAGGTGATAAAGCCGTCCAACTGAATGATGAACAATTGAAGGCACTGATCCGGGATATTGAACAGTAGATTTCGCTGAGACACTTGACTGTGCCACTGGAAGGGATGTTACAGATGGCCAATGGCAATAAAATTCACACAACGTTCGAGACTCAGACGACCCAGTTTATACAATGCCACTTGAACGGGTTGTCATAGTCAATCGGGACCAATTCCATCTTCAGTGGCTCTACGGGTTTGTGATGCTACATACCGAAACAGACCATTGGGGGATTGATCAAACTGAAACTGAGACTGAATTTCTAATAGTAACTATCAGCCGACGCGTCTGCAAACTTATTGCGCAGCACTCATATCGCAACGTTTACACAAAATTGTGACTTGTAAGGGTTATCTATTGCGCCCATATTTTTTCCACGCATACATGTGCACCTGATTTTGGAACCTGCAAATCCATAAAGTACTATTTTATCAAAAGTTGGAGGTTGTTCTTTTTTTTTAGTCCACGCGTTTTTCGTTCGCTGGTTCTTGGGAGTTGATGGCTAGCCGGGACTACCGTCTACTTCGGGCAATGTCTGGAATTATCCTCCTCTGCGCTTACCTTGACCGTAGACTATGGCTGCATTCAAAGCAGTAAAACGGATTAGGTCTATCGAACGTACTCTTATTTGATGTGAGAGAACTCTAAACCTACGCACCTTCTCGAACTGTTTTCAGCCGATTTCCTCTATCTTCACCATCCTTTTTTCTGTATCAATTATTAGTCTGTACAATTTAGTGTACATATCGCTTAGATTCACTACAATGACCCGTTTCTGTGCTAACTTCTTGAATAACTTCGTTAGTGCTTTCTTGATGTGTATCTGTTCTTGTGACAGCGTCATCATCTATGCTTCTGCGTTTGAGGCCATCACGAAATCCTATTGTGACATACAAAAAAGACCCCATTGCCAGGTGTTGTTACAAAATTTTATTGAATACGAATGGCAAGGAACAACCCCGACGTAATAACACGAAGTTTAAACACTTAATTAATGACCCAAAGACCCCAAAAACGATAGACACTGAATCTTCTGACAGAAAGGATTGTACGCAGACCATATACTTAGTCACCAGAAGTTTTACAGAATCATCTGACAGCCGCATTGAAGAGCAAAAATATATTTCAATCCCGTGTTGACCTGTATCAGAAATGGCCTACTATGTTGAAATTTTGACCGCGGAAACATGTTCTTCGAACCTGGTTTACTTTAACCGCAACCATAGTTCCGCTGTCTTCTGATTTCCCACTGACGCTGATTCGTAGGTTAGTGTTATACCCCAAGGTAAGATTAAACACTGCCACGGACTCATGAACAACCCTCCGCTGGCACTCGAAAACTCCTAAAAGTTGAGCTTAGACTGCAACAGATTTTTCCACCAGTACTTATCGTTGCCGTAAACAGATAATGTCGCACCAGTGAATAATCTATAGGGTCAACAAATTCACACTAGTGTGGTAATCGGCATGTGTGGTTTACGTTTCACGTCGTGTCAGGTAAGTAATGCACCCCATGTATACTGGGGAGTTATGCTACAACTTTTTGCACTCTCAAGTCATCAGTACGTGAAGGTCGGATAACTAAGTGAACTTGAGTGGTACAACAATAACAAGGCTTATAAACGTCATGGGAAAGCTCCAGATTTTCACCCAACCGAACTACTTATTCAGTTTCAGTAGTTAATTTTGAAATAAGAAAAATGGCTTTTTTGCTCATTGTTCATTGCGCACCGGTTGAGCCAAATAAGGAATAATGGAGAGACAGTAGGATCGAGTGATTGCTATTTAATACCTATGACGGAAACTAGTTGAAAAGGGGAATTCGCAATTAATATCAGATAGAAGTTTTACTATGGAACTTTGATATACGGTATAATAATGGGAAACAAAAATAATGGTTTAGGGATCTAGCAAAAAGTGCAAAATATTCCGACAAAAAACTAAGGTAAACAGTTGGCGATCAGTACGTCCAGCGGGGTGGCACACGTGCATTTATAACTCGATTTATTGAGTACTGTGGAATGGAACAGAAATTTCAGGTGACGAATATAAATTGAATGGTTTTTTTATTTCTGTGAAAAAGTCTGTAGCATGCAGTGATCATGCCGTATTATTACTCGAAGCATCTACTAGGTACTTTAAATGGGACCCACTGGTGAAGAGTCAGGGCTTCGGTTGGATTCGAACCGGCGACAGAAACACCATGCCTAGGTAACTAAGAAACAATTGATGTAGGGGTTTATTGTGGCATGAGGAAAATAACATATACCGGGGGTTTCTTCATTATAATTCCCTTCATAAAAATGAACAAAGTATCAACACATTGAGACGTAACGAGAGGCAGACTGCTGGGTCTGGGTTAACTTGACCATTCGGAGAAGCCTGGCAGTAGGGCATGCGACGAAAACCAAATCGAGCGGTTTGTAGCGAGATCAGTTTCGACGTCCCCAGTATCCTAAATTCCCTGCGATGTCACAGTTTCCTTACTAATACCATCGTACCTGGTCACATTACCTTGTGAATGTAAATTTACTACAAACCGCTACCATCAAAGTTGGTGTGTTGAGATGGATTCCGCAGCTTTACTCATGGCTGCATAATGAATTCGCGCCATCTTTAGCACTGTGGGCTACATTCCATAGAATAACAATGTTTAGCCGTTGCCGTTAGGAACGTCGCCCAACCACTCCGACCCTCGTTTGAATTATGAAGGTCGGTTGGAGTTTCCGTTGACATTCGTCCTCCTTGGCAGCTGGCGTGAGGTTGTGCTGATGGTCCTCTGACGTCCGTATCCCTACCGCACTCACCTGTTCACACTGAAAACCGTTTGTTGTACGGTGAGTAAATCAGTGAAAACGTTTGCTTGCAAACTCACCGCCTTCTCGTTACGACTTCCGAACCGCCTTAGCATAAGCCTTGGGAAGTTTTGGCGTACAAACCAAACAGCAAGAAACTAACTTCGCGATAGGTTGACGACCAATAATACATGCTGCATATTTTTTTCAAAAATCATGGTAACGGACTGGCGTGGATGCTGTATATCAAGTGAATAAAAAGGATAAGAGTCTGTGCCTTCTGGAACGCCAAATCCGACGATAAGTTCTGACCATCAAATGGGGAAAGTTGACTCCTGTTAGTAATGTATTTCCCTAACAGTGAGTGCTGAGGTTTGAATACCAGAGTTATTTGAAATCAGATTGACTTCTGTACATCAGCGTTTTCCAACGCAATATTGTCGTTTAAGAAACATGCGAACGGCCCTAAATTTCCTCTAAAACGATAGCTGACTGGCATGAACCATATAAGTCAGGCAATCAACAGCTTAACGTGAACCATGATTCACGAACAAATTAGAGCCGTTGATGTTGACTTCACATTCTGCCGAAATTTGTTCCACGAAAACTTCCATTGCTATATGTCTGTGTGAAATCGAGCGAAATCTGGCTGTTCACCTTTTAGGAATTGTGTGTTTTGCGTCCTACCCAACAGTTATTACGTTTGTGCAGTATGAAAAACTGGGTGAACAACGCCTCAAGCAGTCAAGTTAAAATCTCACGGCATACCTTCACAACAATCCATGATAGTCGAGATGGTCCGTTTTCCCGTTTAGTTTTCAACCGGGCAAGTTCTTCAAGAAAATATGGCTTTCAGTGATACGGATAGATCAGCGGAGAAAAATAACTCCGTGGGGGCTGAGAATGAGTCGCTTACCGTCCTGACTAAATTACAGTTGAATTATCGGATGTCCACAACCGGTTTCCGGGCAAGTTTACAAGATCTCCTGGCAGCAATTAATACGCAGTAATTTATGGAAGTTAATTGAATTTTAAATTAATTCGTTAACAGTTGTCAGGCTTTAAGATTCACTTCATTGAAGATTAAACTTTTGTCTTGCAAAAATGTTCTGCCTTCCTACGAGGTCTGATGAGACAGGTAAAAGAAAATCTGTCCACACGAAAAAGACTGCTTCCCAAAAGCAGCAAATATCGAAACAAGAATTGGGGCAGCTGCTAGTATGCTCACAGTAGACAAAATAGATGTCACGGACCAAGAACATCAGGTTGGACAAGAATATCATTTTACTAAGACTACCGTAGTCGCCCAGCAGAGACTGTCAACGTTTTATCTTGCGATCTCAGAAGCGTATGGAGAGATTGTGACGTATCTTGCTATAAACATTAGAAAAAATGCCACTCTGGATTAGTCCGAATCTTCATTTGCGAAGTGCCTGTGGATAACAAGTAACTGCGTATTATTGGAGAGGGATAACTAATGAAAGGTGTACGGGCGTAGCGTATATGTCACAGTGATGTGCAAACTGACGATGTTATCGAGTTGTTTGAGATCAGTGTATAAAACCGATCAATTGGTGTGAGTAACTTCTGAAGGAGCTGCTAGCAGACCAAGAACAAATTGTTAATATCAACTGTGAGATGGCTGTGAGATAATTAATGTTTGCATGCCACAGATGATTGAAAACCACTTAGAAATTTGGACTTGTGCCGAAAAATCAATCACCTCAATTGGACCTTCTTATCAGAATGACGAATTTGCACGCCCCTACGGCATGCTTCACTGAGGTTAGCAATAACGCCACCACCACACCTTTCGCAGCACACAAGACGATTTAAAAGTCGAGACCATAGGATAACTGCTGAAACCCCTCCGTGATAGCGCGACCGTTTTCTAAGTAATCTCTGGATAATCAGTGAGTGTAATGTGAACGCTCCACCGACAACACCATTTGGGGACGGTAAAATGACGGTAGAAATATCTTCGAGTGTAGCTCCAGTTAACCATCTAATTCAACACCAAACATTCCTTGATTATCTAAAGAACCTGACCACATTTGTAGCCACCATACGGCTTTTTCATACAGCCAAAGCAATTATCAATATTTTTTCAATTTTTCAAAAAAGCGGATCGATTTATACTGAGATTATACATTCAAGTACATCTTGGTGATTGAATTTAATTGAAGGGGAAAATATCTTCATATCAATGTGTTGTCTGCCTTGTACTACTCTTTTGCCAACTTCGGTTTTGCCTGATATATCCATCATTGAAGGGCTACTGTTATATCAGCGTGTAAAGTGCATGGGAATTTCCGTTTCACCAAGGATGATGTATTGGAAAAATGACGGCGGCAATAGTCGTTATTGCGCACGCGGGAAGTAGGTAACTGTCGACCCCTCTCTAAGCACTCTTCCCTGTACAATTGGTTGATACGTACAATTCGACAATATATGTACTGTAGTATTCTGCCTGATTGTGTTTTACGACTGTTAAACGTTCGATCGTCATTCTATATAGTTCAATTCTAATTACAACATCTGGCGTCGCAATTTCGCACTATTCACAGTGTTTACTGAAATGGATCGATTATCCACTAATTCAAACGCTCGAGAAGTGGAAGGTTATTTGGAGAGGTTTGACATTTTGTACTTCACAAAATTTGATTTGGACGAGAAAAAGATGGTTGCTTTCTTTCTACATTTCATCGACATGAAAGCCTATGCCCTTATCAAAAACTTGGCTTTTCCGTAAACACCATTCAGTTGTTCCCAGCCCACGCTAAAGAAAATATTCCTCCAACACTTCACACCGGGGAATTTTGTAGCAGTTGAAGGAGCCAAGTTCAATGTGCTAATTCCATCAGAGTCTCAATCGACTCGTGATTTCGTACGACAGTTGCAAACGCAAGCAGCCAAGTATGAATACGGCACCCAGTTACAAGACCGATTGATTACTGGTATTAACTTGTCAGAGTTACAACAGGAACTTCTCTAGCCACGTGATCGAAGGTTCCAGAATATTTGTAAAGTGTGTGAACAGTATGGGGATGTGAAACAAGTTATGGAGACCACTGAGTTTGTTCTTTGGAACTAGTCCAAAGACAACAATCCAGGGTCGAAACAAGATAGCACATTCAAACTGCGTACTGATTTCCGTGCTCCAAGATAATCTGCTCACTTTTCTGAGGGGAGTAATGTGAACTCAGTCCTACAACAACTTGGTAAATGCGCATCTTGTGGACGCAATCATTTCCGGCATTCATATCCACAAAAACTGGCAGTGTTTTGGCTGTGGCTATGTGAATCTTATCCAGTCAGTATGTAAGTCTAGACGTTTATGTCACTTAACGACAAATTCGAATTCGAATGTTCAACCATTAACTGATGACATTTCTACTCTTTCTTTATATATTTTGCTCCAAAATACTTCTCTTGTTTTTAAAACATTAGTGTCTGCTTCTGGCAAATGTCACAATTTTATTGTTGACACCAGTAGTGTCGAATCAATGATTTCACATTCACACCTAGCTGTATTTTATCTTGATGCGGTTCTGCAACCTACACAAGTTAGCATTCGTGGTATCGCTGGTCATTCATTGCCTCTTTTAGGCTGCTGCACCGTATCGGTGAAGTTGTCCAATGCTAATTCTATCGACTGTCAAATTTTAGTTTCAAGTTCAGGTCCTTCTATTCTTGGGCATAAAGTTTTACAACCACTACATTCTGACATTTCTGTACTGATGTCAGTGAACGACGTTGACATTAGACAACTTATACTGGACTGTTCCAAGACCGCAGGGGGAATGCGACTACTGAAGGTAAAGCTTGAGACTTCGGGAAAACCAGTCGTTAGTAATAGACGAATAATTCTATTTGGTTTACGAGAACCTGTGTGCAAACAATTGCATCCCATGCGTGATAAAGGAGTAATAACACCCGCTGACTCCTCACACTGGGCGATTGCAATAGTGACACCATTAAGCGCTGATGGGATTACACCGAGAACTTGTGGTGACTACTACAACGTACCTACACAACAGAAGATCCCGAGGGTTTACTGTATCGTTTGTCAGTGTGGTGGAGTGCAGCCAATCGTGTACGCCATATCTGCATTGGCCAATCAGATTGTTCGACATTGACCTATATCTATAGTATCCATAACAGACTAGATGAGATGTTGTGTGGTGTAGTGAATACACATCTTGCTCTGAACCTGACGTGTTCTACAGTCAGGTTCTAAGATCTTTTCAAAAATCTATTTAAAGTATACTTACCTACAAGTACCACGTGATGAAGTATCAGGCAATTTGACGGTGATTACTACATCATCCGGACAGCATCTATACAATTTCCTACTTATTGATTTGGATGTTTCGCCAGCTGTATTCCAGAAGGTCATGAATACAATTACTAGACTTACATGGTATCGAAACCTATCAAGATGACGTTATTGTTCATGTTCCCAATAATCTCACCCATGATTATCGCCTTCTTTCGCTGTTGAAACGATTTTTTGACTTCCCTGTAACCATTAACCCAAAGAAGTGTAATTTTTCAGTTTATACTTTTCCAGGCCTTGGTTACATTGTTGATTACATTGGCTTCTAACCAGATTTACAATGCTTAGCCTCTTAGTGAATGCACCGTCACCCACTAACCTTCATGAACCCCGTTCTGTTTTGGGTGGACTCCAATATTACTCACGTTTTACTCCGAACTTCGCCCAATGTGCCACTTCTTTGTTCGATATGTTATTGTCGGGGAAGAACCAAATTCCCCGATAATACCGTTTTCATTTGCCTTTGGAAAGGCCTAATTCATTCCGCTCGAAGTGACCTTCATTGTCGGCACGGTCATGTGCCACTTCACTTCGCCCACGCACTTCACCCTTCACGTGCGTTCCCAATCTTGTATCAGTGTCTGGCACCCCGCCTACGCACTTCGCCCTACACGTGCGTTCTCAGTCTAGAGCTAATTCCTGGCATATCACCCACATGCTCGTCCTTTAATTGGGACATCGCTGTACTGTCTGGATCTTTGTCTGGTCCACTTCTGTCCTTGTTTTCTGGCTGGTCACAAACCCTTCAAATGTTGTCTAGTTTGTGACCGTGTTGTCTTTGGATTGAGTGACATAAAATGGCTCTGTCCGGAGGCCTGTCTTTTCTCTGTGTTCATCCGTTAGCAGTTGGTGGTTGGGTTGGACGGGAAGATTATTAATCTTGCCTATTTCGTGGTCCGTTGTTCAGAACCTTTGAATGTCTTTCCGTTATCTACCGTTCCACTTACCGTTATTCCGTTGTCTGTTTACGCGCTTGTAGGCCGTATACTGAGTTGCAGCAGTTATCCATTAACAATTTTTCTTGGTTCTTTAACCACGAAAAAACGCTCCGTACTTTGCTTCACAATCTTCAAACTACTGCCGTTTTAAAACCGTTTTCTGCCAAAGATCATTCAATTGTAACTAAAGATGCTTCTCCCACTGGAATAGGTGCGGTTCTTGAACAATGTGGTAGACCTGTTATATGCATTTCACGTCGTTTGTCTAAAACCAAACTTGGGTATTCTCAGGCCCAACGTGAAGCTCATGGAGTATATTGGGCTGTTAAAAGACTTCATAAATATCTTTTTAGGCTCTCGTTCACTATTGCAACAGACCATGAAGCCTTAAAATTTCTGTATCATCCCAGCAAATCGCTGGCAGTCTTCTGCTGCCATGGTGCAACGCTGGAGCATTGCCCTCAGTTCCCACAATTACACAACCATTCATCATAGTGCAAAAGCTATTCCCCATATTGATTACCTATCCAGATTTCCATCACCTGACTCAAACTCTGACAAAGCTGACTGTTTACTAGTTCAACCACTGCCAGTAAAAAGAGACGCACTTGTCTGCGATATTCGTAAATTCTTTGATCTTATTATCTCTGCCTTGAGACGTGGCTGGACACAACAGGAATGGCACAGATTTCCCGCATTTTACTGTCGCCATGAAAGTTTGTCCATTACTGCATATGGATTACTGTGTTTTGATGATCATCCTTCTACCGACTCCAAGATCTTATATCCTTGCGGACTTGCATTCTGGACATTAGGGAGTTAATAAGGTGAAGTCACTTGCACGCTTATCTTGCTGGTGGCTGGAATTAGAATCAGATATCAAACACACTGCAAAAAACTGTACCAAAAGTATACACAAGATTCAAATGAAACAATCACGATGGCATCCATGGTCTGTTACGTTTGAAACATTTCAGAGTTCATACTGACTACTGCGGTCTTTTTCTGGTGAAGTACTGTGCTCTAATGATTATTGATGTTTACTCTAAATGGCCTGAAGTTTTTCTCACTTCATCATCGAGTGCAGACTTTACACAACATGCTTTGAGAAAATTATTCTGTCACGATGGTGTACCTGCTGCTTTGGTCACCGACAATAGTATTCAATTCACTGCAAAATCTTTGGAGGAATGGACTGAATGACTAGGGTATCAGCATTTGTTTACTGCTCCGCAACATCCACGGGCCAGTGGACTTGCAGAAAATTTTAAAAGCACGCTGAAGCGTGTCATTGCTTCATTAACGCCAAACGCATGTGTGGAACTTGACCGAGGGATCGAAAATTTTCCCAAACAATACAGAAATGCATCACATTCGGTAATTGGAAAGATTCCAGCTATCCTTTTCAAACCTCGTTCTCTGCGTACAATTCTTGACTGTGCAAAAACGGCTGATGTTACTTATTGGAAGGGCAGCGATTTATGTCCTGCTAATGGGACAGTTCTTCCTTTCCACGGCAATCACATGGTTAATATTCTTGACGTGGAAGAACATTCCTGTCATCGAAGACATGTTGACCAGGTTGAGTTCAGTTTCAAAAGTCAGTATTTTAACAGGAACCCTGTTGCTTCGAATTATATTGAATCCTGTGTAGATAATCCTGTTGTATTTGAAGGACAGGACGCTGCTGAAGTACAAGCAATTCCTGAAGTATACGAAGTACTTGAAGAACCGACAGTCAGATCTGAACTGTTGGAATCCAGACCACCACAGAATTACAAATATCCGTACGCTCATTCGAGGTATGGCGGATGTGACGAACATAATTGACATGCTTTGTCTCCTTCTGTTATGCAATTATTTTACTATTCCAATATTCTGTACTATTGGTTGATACGTACGATTCGACAATATACGTTCTGTGGTATTCTGCCTAACTGTGTTTTGCGATTGTTATACGTTCAATCGTTGTTCTATATAGTTTAATTCTAATCATAACAATATGATCACACTTTTCGGGATACGCACTAAATTCTCAGCCGCATCGTTGGATGGAGGGTGTCTGGGTGCAGTGAGCAGATGTCGATATCCTACTTTTTCAATCGGTATTTATACTTCTGCATAGATAAATTAGTGTTATTGTCAATGGTCAACGCACATGGTAGTTCGTCCTGACTTGCAGCGACCATAATAAATGATAATTTTGATTGTTGCATTCACGTGTACATTTTTGTTGATTTTGGTTTTTCACCTACTTTTGTTTTAGTCAAGCTATCTTTTTGTAATGTCTGTTGCGGAGCTAAAATCACAACTCGTTCCTTGCCTCGCTAGCTTGACATACCCTCTCTGTACACTCTATTTTCCAGGGTCGATACTAACACACGAGGGTCCACACGCTGTCCTCGTTTTTCATTGTAGACTGGTTTTCGATAGTGAGTACAGATTGAGTATTATTCTGTTGGACTGGTTCCAACACACTGACCGTTTATCGCAGTGCAATCAGAGTGAAGTCCGCAGTTACTGACGACGTAAGATAGACGTCCCGCCAAAGTGAATATGAATGATGGATAATCAAATCAAAGTATTTATCCAAGAATGGGTCAAGATAGTCAGCGTGTATTTCTTGACAGGCTTCGCAAGTCATTGTCCAGGGTGTTCATTTCGATGGTTGCGACTGCGCTTTGTGTACACACTGATCACAACCTTCAGAAATGCTACGCAAAGCAGCATTAACACGTCCAACGAGCGAACGGTTTTATTTTTTCAATTCGTAAATGACTGCAGTGTAAATCATCTAGTATAAATGAACATAATGTGGGAAGAGTAACAAGTCTATCATCAAGGCACGATAAACCATCGGGAGTATCACAGAGATCAGCTAAACGTATTAATAATTCAGGAAATCTGTGTCGGACACCGCAGATTCAAACATTACGTGCGCCGTAAACATTGTGTCGTAGTATTTTCCAACGTCAGGAAACAAATCAGAAAGAGAAACTGGCCGTGGATGAGTTAGGCGATTATCCGTTTCAAAAAATTTGCCTCGAAGATCGTTCAGAAAAAATACGGTAGATTTGACGCGAATCCTGGTTTCCAAATAATTTTGAAAATTTTTAAGTAACAACGTCATGCGAAGTACCTGCAATACACCAATTGTAAATAAGTGGCGTTGATGAAAAAATTGGAATACATCGAATAAGTGCCAAAAGCACTGGTTTGGTGATGAAAAATCTTTCCACCATTTTCGCGAAAATAACCCGTTATTGGCGTTAGCTCATATTTTCAAGTCTTAAAAATGCGATCGTTGCAATTTTCGAAATGAAATATGTCATCCTATAGCCTGAGAGTGCTTCATTTTGCGGTGTTTTAAAGATATGGTCGAAAGGAAAATATACAACCAGACGGTGTTGACATTACATTTCAACAAAAACGCTAACGCATTTGATAGTGAAACATGTATGACGACGTTTCCAGCCTCCTTGTCAATACGATATTCATACTATTTCTCCCTGTTTGCAAGATTTCAGGTAAGTATTGGTCGATGAAACGTCGCCCTTAGAAATAGCTGGAAATGACGCTATCATATGGTTGTCTTCATCTTCGGTGTATATGGGGATGGCGTAAGTATAGGGTATTACGGCTACCACCAAGAATCTTCGGAAGTAAATTCTATTCACTCTACTGCATTACTTCCAACTGGATTGGGATCGCGTAACGTTCATACGGAACAATACACGGGAACAGATGAACTCAAGCTGCCTGTCGATCACAACTTGGTGGTTATAACGCCAAGTATTTATTGCAGTGGAGAAAAATATTATCATCAATAAGACAATCAACGGAATCAGAGATGATGATTACCATGCACCCCGAACGCTTCAACTACAGGTTTTCCATCACTTCCCGCATGTGTTCGTTCTCCAAACGGTTCATGGTAGAAGTCGTTCTGAAGTAGCAGCTACTCGTGTGAGCATAAATCGCATACTCATACGCTGATCATAACTTAAGTTAATGGGGTAGAACAGGTACTGGTGTGAACGCATACTGCACTCTGTTACGTTATTCATAGCCTCAATGAATCTGGTCAAAGCACCTACTAGTGTAAATGCATACTCAGACGTTCTCCATAGCTTAAGTGAATCATGTTAGAATAGCCCTTACTGTGAACGCATACTGCAATCTCAGACGTTGTTGATAGTCTAAGTCAATCGGGTGAATCAGCTACTAGTGTGAGCTTATATTGCTTACCCAAACGTTCTTCATAGCTTGAGTGAATGAGGTTGTAACTTCTACGCCTTTCGGCCTATATTACATACCCTGACGTTATTCATAGCTTGAGTGAATCAGTTTGGAATAGATCTTAGTGTGAACGTGTACTGTATACTCATGTAGTGGACCCATACGCTATGTACAATTCAGGTTTGAATACGAAATCAACAGGTGATAAAAATGAAGACAACTGACTCACAGTAGTTTGTAGAGTCTGTTAATCTTTTGTTCTCTTACTATATACTGTTCTTCATAACTAT
>JTDE01003087.1:0-51975 GCA_014338405.1 Paragonimus skrjabini miyazakii | reverse complement strand
TAGACGGAGGACAGCACGAGCGGCCGGACAAGCCATCGCTCAACGAAATCGGATAAACGGACGGGGAATAGCAAGCAGAATACCTCCGGGTGGAAGGCGCCAATCACACACCTAAACCGGGTAGAAGTGCACACGACGCGTGAACGGAAACCTGGGGGTGTTGTGGACTGGAATGCTGACTCATAAACGCGAGCGCGCGCGTAGCATGTGAACTAGCGAGTTGGGCAATAAAGATTGTGCTTTACTGGACGCCTTTTTTTCTACAATATATTTATATATATGATATATAACTGACATAATGTAATGTGCCTACCTTGCTTGTTGTCTCGTCTCAGATGGTGTGCAAAGAATGGGTTAATGACCCGACAGTCTAAGATGGCCAGCACATCCGAGGCTGCGTACACCGTAACGACATATGGTAGTGTCACACCACTTATATGGTTTTTTCGCCTGAATTCGCGAATGTGTAACAGCCAATCGCTAAACCTTCAGACGACCTTCCGGGATATAATCCTTCACACTGTATGGCTCATGGCTAAGTCCTCTCAAGATCTGATGTCGATACCACACGTAAAAGACTTACTTGGATAAAACCCCGGCATCGTAGTTTCTGGCCAACGGATTTCGCTTACCTGCCTGCAGTTGCACATGCATCCGCTGCTTGAGAATCCGTTTGTCGCCCAACCTACAGAGCTGTCTAAACCAACGATGTCGGTTAAGCATCAACATCTTTGTGAGCTTACCGAAGTACCCCACTGTTTGAAACCATGCCCGATCACCGAATACCCGATAGGCGTCTAAGGCACTGTAAATAGGAGCCATTGATTTATGTCACAGTCCGTTGATAAGGCGTCTGACTTTCCTTGTTGTATAGCACCATCACGCGGTGAACAAACAGTTTGGTTAGCATCTTTAGACTGCAATCCTTCCAGATACGTCTTTCAATTCATCCGAAAGTAGCGCTAGCTTTCGATGCGTCAGCAGTTCACAGACAAGTATATCAACAGATTGTTCCCCACGTGACAGAAGTTTGTGCAGATATCCACATTGTCTTTAATGACGTGGATTCCAGGGGTAGACAAAACGCCGTCACTTGGAGAAGGCTGAAAGATATCCGAACCAAATTTAGATGTAACCGTCGCGTGGACAGTCGTTAAAGTTAATCTTCGTTCTGTGCGTTCTGTCACCTGCAAACAACATAATGCGCGTTGCCGAAGCGTCCAGCCAGCTTGGGGCGCCGAATCAACGGGTATTCAGCAAGTGGTTATTCAACTTCAACACTGTCCTCCGAGCTCCGAAGAACAATTGTTTGTACCGCGGTCATATATAAACTAAGCAGAGTTAGGTTAAGACACAACTGTGCTCCATGTCACTGACAATATCAAAATCAGTAGAAGTCGATCCGCATGATTGCAGTTTGGCTCTTTTGCGAACATGCGATAGTTTGTATAAATTGTCAAGCTTACCTGGTCTTTGGATCTTACCAAGCACCCGTAACAATACCTCTAGTTACACGGGATCAAACTCTGGTGCAATCCACAAAGAGAGCTTATAGCGGTCGGTTGCGTTCATGCCACTCATTCTGGATCTGTTAAGCAGGGAACATCATATACACCCTATTGAGACTTCTGAAATCTACACTGTTCCTCGGGAACATAGGTCTTCAGAACTTCCGCACTGAGATGGTTCAACCTGATTCTTTTCAGAGCTTTCCCACCGCAACTCAGCAGATTGATACCTCGATAACTAGCTGCGTTTTGCTTGCTCCCCTAATCTTTAAATGAAAATCAAATAAGGGCCTCCTTGTATTCTTGAAACATTTCTTCCTGCTCTCAGATGGAATGAATCAGCAGCAGTAAAGCACGTTCCAAAATTGTGTCACCATGCTTCAGAAGTTCTGCTGGCAATCGATTTCCACTTGCAACCTGTCCATTTCTCAGTCGGTCGAATGCCCCACCCATCCCTTCTAAAACTGATTTGAGAAGAATGAAAGCGTTGGCATTTTTTGTGGTAGGCCTATCACGGCCTTCCAGTCAATAGTAGCAAGCCAGTTTAGCACGTTATTAAAGTATTTGTGACAAGCTTCCAAGTATTCCTCCGGTCAAGTGTAAGAACAGCCAGAGTTCTCATTAATTATTTTTGCAGTAGATTGGACCAGTGGACAGAAAGCCGCTTCCAGCGGATCGCAAGACCTTTTTTGTCATCGACGGTCAGCATAGCTCTGCATAAACTCACTTCACTCTTACCATTAGTCTTTCCTGATCCAGCGAAGTCTTTCGAGGAGTCGACAGCGAACACTGTGGAATGGTACTCCTTCGTAATCATTGCCCAAGTCTACTTGGGTCATAGCAAACGTAGAATTATCTTCTCGTGTCACGCTCTTCCACCTATTTTAGACATGTGCAACTCACCATACCACTCGCTGGCAAATTATTTATCGTATCTCCTTGAACCAGTGAAGCAGAAGTCAAACCTACGAGACTCCTTTGAATTCATTAACACAATTAGCGGGTTAAACCTAACAAGACAACAAGTGCTTTCTCTGGACGTATCATCCTTGTTTACAAATGTTCCACTGAAAGAGACGATAGATATATGTGATTATATTGTGATTAACAACCTAGATGTCCATATACCCCCACTAGAAGTAAAACAGCTATTGTACTTCTGTACTCCTAACATACAGTTTTAATTCAATGGGGAACTGTATCGACAAACAGATGGCGTGGCGATGGGATCCCCACTGGGACCGTTGTTTGCAGACATCTTCACGGCAATGCTTGAGAATGACCAGTTAGAAGAAGCCACTCGTGGATTTAGTGTTTATAAACGATATGTGGGTGGTATCATATGCATAGTTAGCGAAAGTGCTAATCCAGGGGATATCTTAGCCATTTTCAACTCGGCCCACACGAACGTGACAGTTACACTAGAAATCGAACGTTACGATCAGCTAACCTTCCTGGACGTACTCATCCGGCGACGTGCTGATGAATCAGTTCATCGTAAAATCTATAGGAAAGAAACCTGGAATGGACAGTATATTTATTTCAGCAGCTTTGTCCCTCTAAGGTAGAAAAGGAATATCATAAACAGCTTGACTCATAGAGCCATAAGAACATGTACACAGGATACAGTCTGCGATGAACTATCGTTTGTACATGCAATGTTCTTACAAAATGGCTATCTTAGGCGTTTTGTAGACAAGACTAAGTAGCGTCGTGAGAAACAGGATAAGATGAACCTAGTGGAAAAGAAAGCAGTATTTATCTCATTGCCATTCAAAGGAGATACGCTTGCCGAAACAATCACTAGTAGACCTAACATTGTCATCAATAGAAATTACGCGTCTGTTTCCACTCTACTCCGGTTTTGTGTTTATAATTAAAGGATAAAGTGTCCGTTTCTGCGACTTCATTTTGTGTATTCTCATTTACGTGATTCTGTGGAACTAGTTACGTGGGTTCCATGGCGAGGCACTTATCTGAACGTATCCGTGAGCATCATCCATCCTGGATCAGTAGCGGAGTCACCAAGACAATTACCAGTGCGACTGTTGCACATCTCGTTGAGACATATCATACTGTCAACCTGGACTCCTCTTTTCGTCCGATTTACCGAGTCAACGCCAGTCACTCAAAAGCTGTCAGATGCCGAATTTTAGCCACAGCTAAAGCGATTGGAATTCGTTTAAAAAATCCACTTTTGTGCGCACAAAAGCGTTTTGTTCAGACGTTAAAGTTGCCATCGCCAACCACAGACACCACGAACGACCAAAACGCCGTAGTTTCAGTTGCGTCATAATGGTGACATAATCATATCAAAACGTTGTCTCCGTATGTGCCGATGACGTGTCTGACCTCACCCAAACTAGCTAGTTGTTTTTGTTCGTTTCACTCTGACAATTCTGTTTCATACAAATTGTTATGTAATTAGCTTTATGATCAATAACCGAAGACGAGCTTGTTCGCTACACTGTTGTTTTCTGATGATTATCGATTACCCTGGACCGCTTTAAATTCCTTCCGATTTTTGAGACCGTAGCTTCCTGGCAGGACAGTGCATCGCATACATACATAACACACCAAGAGGGATGATCGGCAACATCTGCTGGAATCGTCAAACCTACCGTCGGGGAAGTTGCCAGTTCCCCGAAAACATTGTGTGACCACAAGTGACAAAGTTCACCTGTGAGTGACCTTTACCTTGCCATGGTCGTGCGCGGCTCTGGTCTTCACAATCGACCTACGCCCTCGAGACAACTGTTTTTGTCATCCGGACTGCACACCTAGACCGTACTGTCTAGACTTTTGTCTGGTCCATTTCCCTTTGACCCTGCTTGTTGCTAGTCAGATACCCTATAAATACGAACGGGTTTGTGACCATGTCGTCTTCGGTTGAGTGACATAAAGTAGCTCTGTCTGGAGGCCAGTCTTTTCTCTGTGTTCATTCGTTAGCCTCAAGTGGTTGGGTTGGCCGAGAAGATACGTATTAATCGTGCATATTTCGTAGTCAGTCGTTCAGAACCGTTGGACGTCGTTCCGTTATCTACCGTTTCTCTAACCGTTATTCTGTTGTCTGTTTACGCGCTCGTAGGCCGTATACGCAAACTACAAAACCTACATTCAATCCACATTTGATGGATGGGTTCTACCTGGCACGACGAATATGGAGAAAACGCTATCTAAAGTGATAACCGTTAGTTACTTAATCCCATGGATGTAACTTCACTACTAGCAAGGCGATCGAACAAATACAATATTGAATACTTGTCACATATCCGGTGATCAACGAACCTGATATATATGTGACCAGCTGAGGATATTTCTGTTTGAAGGTACCTGAACAACTTGGAGTAACCGTGTGGTATTTTTTAAGCTAATTTTAGGCATAGTAGACTTAGTTAATTTCCGCATAAGTCATACAGACAGGACTACGTCCACAGTAGATATTCACCTTTGTGAAAAACATTTATTGTGGGCTAGTTAGTAAGCAAAACATTGTTGGAAGATAGGACAGTCATATGCTACTTTGGCTAGGTGTATTGCACCGGCATTTAGTTTCTGCGTTACATTAGGCTTCGTAGAACAACAGTCCGTAAGGTTACACATATTACGAATAACTAAGATGTTTCGTTACTTCCATTCGGTTTCAGAAATTCGGAGGGAACAAAGTGGTATAATAGGTCATGTAATGCTATGCCTCTAACAGAACGTATATCCTTGTTTATATGCATGTATGTATCCAGAAACTTGTTGCTGGTAAAATGCTGTGGGACATTCATAGGTTCTGATGGTCGTGAAATGATCATTTTCTTAGGAATAAGCCGGCCAATAATAAGCATGCTTCATTGACTTAACTTACAGACCACAAACGGAATATATTAAAAAGTTCAACTGAAAGGTGCATAACACATTTTCACCATGTACAGTGTTATAAGATGGGTTTGGTCAAAACCTTACACTTGACCTCTTTATCTTCCCGGTTAGTATTACTAGTCGGTGGATGAGAACGCTCTCAATCACAACAACGTGTAACACGTGGTAGTGTACCGTCAGCCTTAATATTGTTGAATATGCTGTAAAGTATCTTTATTTATTACCACTTCCTATATTGGTGCCAGCAGCAACGGTAGTCCAACCACAACAAATTTACATGTGACTAAACGTCAAAAGACTTCATATACGTGTTTAAAAATCGTTAACCAGGTTTAAAAAAATAATTTGTTGGTATCCATTATAAAACGACACTAACACATAAAATACATGTTCGGCAAAAACCACAAACTCACAGACATGTTGTGAATCTCTGTGAGCAGCTGCATTCCTCAACTTCAGGCTTATACGAACGGATAAGCTTCCAGTGAGAATATTTACAGACCGACTCACGGTTTTAAAGTTGGATACCTGTACAATCAAAAAGTGGCGAAGTCATGGGGCTAGAAAATTCAAACGACGCAAATGAAGTCACCAAAGATTGTTTGGATTATTCTGATGCTGTCGGTCACGTTGCCATCAATTAAGGGACTCATCGGCAAATAAAAAGCCAAACGTGACTGATGCAACAATATCACAAATCGCCCAGCCAGTTGGTTTTTTTTACAGCTACTTATAAACCTAGTGTATCTTAGAGTAAGCTAATTGTATCCGCAGCTCCTGGTCTTCTGTTCCTGTGTCTAGGTTGGCAGTGGGCTTCAGCGATCTACTTGCCGTTAGTTCAACAATCTCGAAGACAGCGAAGTAGCATCACGTCATGGGGATTCTTGCGATCAAGCAATTAAAAACTCAAGACAACCCACCTGATAAAGACGAATGTATACAGCATTCTGAGCTATGGTAAGAGAGAAAGTACTTCGGACAAGCAAGGCTATTTCCCAATGCTGAGGTGCTCCATGAAGTATCCTGGAAATGCCGGCCAAAAGTCTGCCCGACAAATTGAGATGGCCGTTGTTTTTGCTGATTTTCGTACTATTGAGCAAATCGAGAGTTCCTCTGGTAAACGCACAAGCAAGCAGCTTAATGCAGTTATGTTTCTCGGTTACAGCAGCAACTGTACGGTCAGCTTATTGAAGGGATCAACAACTTCACTCGCAAATTATAAACGCTTGTCAGGAGTGACTTGACGTTTGCAAGAGCCAAAAAGGTATGTCAAACACTTGATAACATAGCCACAATAATTTCTAACGAGTTGACGACGTTTATTCATAGGCGATCATCAGAGCAGACGCGTCAGTAGCAGCACACTGTTGTGTGGTCAAGGTCATATGTCTGGACCGACTTACTGTGGCATGTGACCAGGATGTTACGCTCACACATCCGCCGCTGAGCGACCCTTACGCGCATGCACCTGCAGTGACTTCGACCAACTCGCAGTTTAACACCACTGTAGTCAATGTCACATGCACACACGTGTACGCACACACATTGCACGCAAACACAGCAACATACGCAGACAACCTCATCACGGACATTAGCCTATGACACGTGATTCAACCCAGTGTCCTCACCGGAGCTGACACGACAACGAGACCGTACACACATGTCTCTCGCGCGCCTATGAACAGAAAACAGCTACAGTGCCCCGTCGGCTACACAGTGTTTCTATCCCGTAGATCCTTACGTTGACATCTGTAGGATTCCACTAACACACCCATGGATTACATCTCTGTATTTTGTCCGAACCTTTGCTGTGAGTGCACTTGTTATGTTTGTCCGTTATTTAGATTACACTTTGGTTGCATATCCTTCTGATATTATTTAGATGTTTGGTTCTACCGATACTACTTACAATGTATTATAATTACCTAGCCAGCATCTAGACGTTCGTTTCACACCAGACGTTCGCAATCACAGAAAACTCAACAGTCCAAAACAGTCACAAATCCTAGAGCTATGAATCAATGTATGTCCTGTGGTGACTTTCACTTCCGATCAACATAATACTATATACCATGCTTGCGGAAAGGAAAGTCACATCACAAATGTCCGTGAGAAACTTAAGTGTCATTCTTCAGAAATGGATTGTATACATCATATTGATGATACCAGTCTCACTTACACATCACAGACTAAGGAGATGAACCATCAATGATTATGTACACAGTTAAAGTTCAGCCACGAGATGCAATATTCCTTTATCTCTGACAGGAAAAGTAGCGGATATATTATGCTGAAGAATATGCTCGATTTTCCGTGCCATCATGCTGTCCGGAAACCAACCAGTTCGATCACTGGTCACTGCATTCTGTTGTTTGGCCAGACTTTCTCTTCTGTCGTTAAGCGCAAATGAACATAGGTTTCCGTCCACTTTCTGTTTTTTTTTTCTAAATGTAGATGATGTGACTGTTGGATCACTCATAATCATCGTGCACGGTAAGCAAGACATGCCTTGAGGAAACACACTTCCATAAACTGAGTGTACAGCGTGCCGCCAATGTTGTTGGAATGACAGCACAACCTGTCAAATTGCAGGTTGAGGGCCAACAGATTCTCTGGTTAAGCTGTATGTTGCCGTAGGTCAGCGAGATGAAGTACTGAAAGCGATAGAGAAGCTGGAGCGGAACGACATCACCACCGTGGTGTCTTTATCTGCCTGGTCAACTGTAATTGTGGTTGCGGTAAAACTGATAGAAAAATACGACGGATTCGCAGTGATTATCAGTTAACTTTGAACCAACGACAACAGAGATGTGCTGTGACCTTAATGGAGTCGGAGGGTTTTACGGAAACCATACATGACAGCACGTCAGTAGAGTCTACTAGTCCTTAGAACAAAGTCACTTTCAATTACCAACTCTTCGTTAGGTCCATTCCAATAAAACTTCGTATCCTTTGGAGTAAGTGTGTCTTTTGGCCTTTTCCAGGGATCGACCGCTAGGGTCATCAGGGGCCTTGATCGAATGCTCGTAGATCAGAGTGATACCGTCAGCTTCAAAGCAACCAAGCAATTGCGCGATTAGCATCTCGTGAAGCCGTTCGAGAGATTCTGTCCAAAGAACATGATGATGTTAACGACCACCGATCGACTCCATGTTGTTTCAGATTGCTTCGGCTTGTACTGAGCATGAGCTAGTTAGTCACTAGTCAATACTGGTTACTGAGTTTCTGCAAGGTGTTCGGGAATGATATCATTTCAAACACTCGTGATTGTTGTGATAAATACCAGCTGTCAATAACATACGTTCTGGTTGTTGTAGTGACAACAAGTGAAACATGACGAATTACTAATCGGGGTCGGTTGATTAATTGTTGCTTCGCTTCATTCACCACGTGGACAACCTGAGCGTTGATCACAAACGATTGTAGATAAACATGAAAGTAAATGGGTCCGATCAGACATGATTTGGGAGTAGTAATAAAGACGATCAACTAAGCAATACTATTCGTAAACGGATGCACGTACGGAGGTCCTAAAGGGCGGACAAACCAGGAAGTGTTGTTTCTGTGTACAACGTTGCTATACACGTCTGTTTCGCTCTGAAATTAATATTATACGCGTATGAGTGAATGTTTGTTGAGCCGTTAAAGTATGTACAACCAGCCCTAGTTAAATGAATGGACACTCGCACACTTCGGACAAAACGGTTGGTGACGGTACCAGGGTCGCTGCAACTGTTTGAAGAACTGTTTGATATGGGGAAAATTTAGAGGCCTTTGAGGATAAAGTCAAAGTGGTTGGAATGGCTACTGGGGTGAAATAGGTGGCGAGCCTGGTGACACGACACATGAGTAGAGTAGAAGCAGTCTTACAATCGGAGCAAAGAAGTCACACGAAGCTGAACTGGAACAATACAATTAGAAAATTCAGTAGTTCTGATAAAAACCATTAGCCGACGCAGAGATTTAAGGACGTCCAACCCAACTTTGGAGATGGTATCGTCGTCTACGTTGTGCCAATGAGATGTAAGCTGTCAAGAGCGCTGCCAAAGTTGAAGAGAAAATATAGCTGAGAGGAAACAGTGACAAGCCAGTTCACTGGGTGAATGTCACCAACAGTCCGAGAACAACACAAATCCGTTCCCATCGTCCGTATTATTTCTTTGGCCGATGCTAGCCGAAAACTCCTTGATTATGGACTGGAGTGAAACGAACAATGCCAAAGTACTGAAGAGTATTCACCACTCTGAACTCACTAAATATCCGCTTTGAGTGCAAAGTGCACATTTATTGGCAGCTGTCTCAAGCGTGCTCCGCTTCATGTGCTGTTCGACATGAATGTCTATTCTGCTCCTCAATAATCAACCAGGTGCCAGAAAGTCTTTCCCAAGAAATGCTCGGAGGTCCTGAACATCTCAAAGTGGAGCATCTGAGAACCAACAAGCTAATCTGTATAGGGTATGTGAATGATGTGGATCCACCTATTGTTGTGAGCTGAGAACGCGGATGGCACAAGGATTGTTTTTTCGAGAAAACAACACATGGGTTAAGCGCTTAAACAGGACCACAAACAAAAACACTCATTTACATATGGTACTCGGCACAGACCGTCTTGGTTGCCACAGACGCCAGACGTAGCAAGAACCATTTTGGGCGATGCTGCACTCCGATGTTTCTTCCTGTGTTTTTCCTGCGGCTAGTTCGACTGCTGAATAGTATCGTGTGAGTAGCATATTACGATCGCTCATCCTCACTGCACTATTTTTTCTGCAGACCACATGGAGAACATTCTGCGTTGGTTAAGTAGCTTGACTGATTTGGGTGGTGTGCACTTTATACCTTCAAACTATAAAGTTTTACTACACGATTGGAGTTGCACGGGCTCCATCGCTAAAGTTGAAGACGTGACGCTTAGGACATTGGACTGCTCCATTTATCTGGGTCATATTATCCCATCACATCGTACGATTGTTGACGAGGTGTCTGCGAAGATGTCAAAAGCAAGACATGCTTGCTGATTTTCTTTATTTACGGTCTCGTAAACACGTTCGTGGAATGTATACACAACGGTTGTTTGCACTCATTCTTCGTTATTTATCAAAGTGCTAGTGCATGCTTGTGAAATATATATATATACTATCCCCGCCAGTCAGCCGCTATCAAGTGGGTTGCTTATGTGAACAACGTGACCTTCCACCAAAGCACACTTGGGGAATCTCCGTATTCTGTCGGATAACTCAAGTATATTGATCGGACTACTGATGCACAACACACCTTACAGTGCTACTGCCGATACCTACAATAAACTGCGTGGTTTCCAGGCCACGACCTGAGCACGGGCTATGAAAATCTTGAACACCCTAGTGAGCAAAGTTAGTAGGCGGTGATCGTTAAGTTTAGAGGCTGTGTAACCATCCGTATCCTTAGCTGGAAACACTGTCATATATGATAGCATATCAGTGTAAGGCGTAGTCGAAACTACCAAAGGCGCATCGACTGAATCTGAATTGTGTAACAGAGCGTGCTACCTTGATGTTAGCACCATATTAGTTTCCGTTTGCATAAGTCGTGTATATGACTCACTGGGACTTTGGTTTATGCTTGTCCATGTTGTTTCCTTTTACAGAAATGTTGTTGGAACCCCTGCTTCAGAAGAACGCTCTCCTCCGGTGTCTTCACGTAGCCCCACAGTTGGTCCACGAGTGTTATGGGCATCAGAGGTAAACGGCCGACTTGTATGTTACAGCAGTGAGTGTCGAGCATGACTCCATAAAACTGCTGACTTTCTCCTCACCAGGTCCTATTGTATTTGTCTGGTTTTTCTTTCGATTACATTTATTTGTGCGGAACAGTGAGAAGATGAACTTTGTTAAATGTTAGCATTTCGCATTGGCTCGTCATTGCCAACTAACCAATAACACGGGAAACTTTTAATTTAAAGTCTACAGTACTTGGGGGGTTTGAACAAAGAAACCAACAGTAACATAAACGTCCAATCATGTGATCTGAATGACACTTGCCGCGACTTAGGACCATGACAACCTGAGGTTTTGTGCACACAACACAGGTTTGAACCTGTTTATTGCGACGGCTTCAGCAAATTTTAGGAACCGTGAGTTGTGGTGGGGCACTATGATGTTGAAGGCTGAGATCAAGTACACGTTGTGGCCAATTGACTGGATGTGTCGTCCGATCGACGAATGTGGGGGCTTACGATTCTCTGTGACTACAGTGTCCGGTTTTGAGACCTGTTTGTGAGCTTATGTAGATACATGTTCCTTTATTCTAGGAATCAATGGTGTGTTTGTTCTGCCGATGTAATTTTCTCCATAGTTACATGAAAACTGGTAAGCATAATGCGAGTTGGCGTCAGCTAGTTGATCTTTGACTGCAAGCACAGGTAACCTAGAGTCTGATTAAGGACCATCAATTTCGCAGCGTTGTAAGTCCATTTCAACGAAGAAACAATTGCTTAGATTGTTCGCATCGTCGCATTACCACTTTTGAATTGCAGTTCAGTTTCATGGGGACATCATCGTTTTTACTGCCTTTTGGCATCCATTCATTGTGACACTGAATAAAGCTTCTGGGAGTATCAATGACCCTCCACAGTCGTCTTAAAAACTTCTAGCTCTCGCTGACCGTAGCCGGATGTGCAAATACAGTGTGCTGTGATGGACAATGTTCTCATTGTTAAGGTGTCCATTTTTTCCGTCACAAAACCGCCTCCGTCCTCGAGAAAAAAGAAGTTTGATCCAATCGTAATTAGAGGAACTGTTCAGAGCGGTCAAGAGGTGACCTTAGCTAGTTTTTACCCGTTCAACTTTTATTCCACTGTGCCCATCAGTGACCCTTACTATTTTTTTCGGCATCTGTTCTATTTTGTGATTCGGGATTGTTTTCAAGTCACTACACCCCCTATAAAAGCGCTGTACATTTTGGCCTTTGTCACACATGTTTTGGGGTGGAACGAAGCTGTGTTTTGCCCCGCGTCTTTTGACTTATCTCAGGAGCGAATACGGAGAGAGTCGCAGTACTTTTCGAGACCGAGATTTTTGTGTATATTATTACCGGGAAGAGAATCCGATTTTTATCACGCGCACCACTATATCGAGAACGAATCAGCGTATCATTCCGAGCATTTACAACACTCGCTACACTCCGCTTATAGGTCACCGGGTTGAAACCAGTGAAATGCATATACTGACCAGACCAATTTGGTTTCCTGTAAATGCTACGCTTTATTGATCGGCCGGCTTTTCGTGTGATGAGTATGTCCAAGTAAGGCTGACTGTCATCAGCCGCTCTTTCATACGTCACCTTGAGATTGGGAAGAACGTCGTTAAGCCGCAGGACAACGTGTCCAGATAGCTCCCGACTTTTGGAAATGACCAAGGTATCATCTACATAGCGTTTGTAGTGAGATAGTTGTGGGATTGTATCACTTAGTTGCCCTTCATGATCATAAAATGTTTGTGAGAAGGGGGCCTAGTGGACTACCCATCGCTACTCTGTGGATTTTCTTGTACGACGTATTTAGGAAGTTAAAGCTGACATTTTCCATACACAGTAAAAGTAACGTTTTCAGATAATCAGTTGAGATGGTGATAGAGACATTTTGCGCAACAATCCGTTCACACACAAAGTCAATAGTTTCTCTCAGGGGACATGGGTAAAGAGAGACTGATTTTCTACAGAGCACATATGTTCATTCTTGATATTGATTCGATCCAACTCACCCGCAAGTTCCAGCGAGTCTTTGATACTGTGAATGGCTGGCTTAGAAGTCTTGACCAACTATCTAGCCAGTTTGTGCCTTGGTGAATTAGACATGGCTAATATAGGTCGAAGTGACATATCCTGCTTGTGGGTCTCGGGAAGACTGTACTGTTGAAGCAAAAAGCATCCACCGGGTTTTAGACATTTGTATGTCTTTTCATCTATCCAGCCATGTTTAAAAATCACTTCTAACTGGTGGCGGATTCTTTCCAAGACAAATGTTTTTTTCTTTGTCTAGGTGTCGAAATTTTTGTCTACCACTCAGGATTGATAACATTTTTTCCACGTAGCTTTTCTTATCCAGGACTATTGCCATGGTGATTTGTCTGGCCTGCGGATTACAACATATTTTAGTTTGAATTTCTGCTGGGCCCGAATGAACCGAGCTGTTGTCGAACATTTGCCATTCACACGACTGTGCAACCACTCATAGGTTACATCAGTGAGCTTAATTTTGAACCAGTTATAATTATTGGCTTAAGTCGAACTTGACCTCGGCCGCAACATTATACGGCCTCACCACAACCCACGGCTCCTAAAGTTTGCTGAAGCCGTCGCAATAAACAGGTTCAAACCTGTGTTGTGTGCACAAAACCTCAGATTGTCATGGTCCTAAGTCGCGGCAAGTGTCATTCAGATCACACGATTGGACGTTTTTGTTATTGTTGGTTTCTTTGTTCAAACCCCTCAAGTACTGTAGACGTTAAATTGAAAGTTTCCCGTGTTACTGGTTAGTTGGCACTGACGAGCCAATGCGAAATGCTAACATTTAACGAAGTTCATCTTCTAACTGTTCCGTTTAAATCACTGAACGGATACAGTTGTTTAATTTAAAACACTTATGACTAATAATATATTTCAAGTTGAACATCACACAATTGATTGCAGCTTTCGCATTCCCATAAACTATCCAGTCGGCCCGTTTCGAAAAGAAGCACTAGACTCGAGTGTCGCTCCCATTAGAGCTCGTCAATAATGCATATCCTCGTCACTGCCGGGACTAGAACTCCCACCACGCTTTCAAGATTCAACCGTGTTTACCACTGCGCCATTGACCTCACGTTAGGCACGACCGAATTACCATATGTGAATGCCCAACCACTTTCGCTTATGCTTATTGATCAGAGTGGCAGATCGTCTCGATAGGAGTCAATAATTTGAAATATCGTCCGGCAAGTTTAATGAAGTCGGAGATTTCGACCTGTCTTGGAAGTCCTAATCCCGACGTTTTCGATTGGAGTTAACAGATAGTAACTGTCTCCTCTCGATACGATCGGGCAGCCTGAATAGTAAGCACAAGCGAAAGTGGTTGAGCGTTCACATATGATAATTCGTTCGTGCCTAACGTGAGGTCAATGACGCAATGGTAAACACGGTTGACTCATGAAAGCATGGTGGGAGTTCTAGTCCTGGCAATGACGAGGATATGCATTACTGACGAGCTCTAATGAGAGTGACACTCGAGTCTAGTGCTTATTCTCGAAAGGGGTCAACTGGAAAGTCTATGGGAATGCGAAAGCTGCGATCAATTGTGTGTGATGTTCAACTTGAAGTAAACCAAACCCTCGACTACTCATCAGTAACCTACTGATATACTGGTCCATGCAATACCTTGAGGGTTGGCGGTAGCCTGAGCCACAGTACCTATGGGTACCATCCAAAGCTAAAACAGTATGTATGTACTAGTGCATACGTCGGAACTGATTGCTGAACGTTTTACATCTAGTGATAATCTTCATTTTATCACAATATCACACAAAGACATCTCAACTAAGGGCTGTCCGTATGACGTCGAATAGAAGCTCTTAGTTAGCACTATAATGATGTTGTAGTGATAAAAAATAAATGGTTCCAAGTGAAACATAGCTCCATTCTCCTCTATGATGTCCAGTTTCTCTCATGTTCCCTATCCTCCGAAGCTGCTGTCATTGTTCTTATTTCAGTTTGATGATACAAATCCTACATACTGAAACATTATATCACGTTCGTCTCAGTGGTTGACTGATTACTGCATAAATTTAGATTGAACCATATACCGACTACTCATTTGCAGCTCATCCTCTGTCCGATTTACTACTACGTTTCGTTGCAAGTTGATCTTCACAGATGTAAGAGTATCACACGAAGAATTAAGTGATTGATCAGACATACTACAATATTTTAGGTATGGCGCATCCATTTGTCTGTCTTTTTGGCAATTATTTCGTATATATAACTGAAATGCATGAGATAAATATTGCTCGAGCATACATATTACGTAACACTGTTGATGTTCTTGTGCTACGTATCGAACAATTAAATGCGACTTAGTGATCATGCCATAAGTGTGCGGAGTAAATGCGTTTTGTGAATACTTTATCTACATAAAGATCAGGTAAGAGACCTAATAAGAGAGTATATCCAAAGTTATTCGTGGTCAGCGAACTGTTAAAAGTTCATAGTCACATGAGCAATAGCCATCAGAATAGAACACCACGTTATCGGATCATATGACAGAGCAGTCTCACATGTCTGTAAAATAAGACCAAGAACAACCTGGTGATTCGGATCATCGCATTGTGAACTAATAATCTTTGTTCACTCTGATATTCCTCGTTCGCCTCTTCCCTATGCATACGTAATTCGGACAGTTCTGAGTTTCCTCGACACAAAAGTATCCTATGGGCCCCAACCAACTGCTTCAAATCGGACTGTGCGATTCGAACAGCGTATTGAGGAACAAAAATGCTAGCTATCGATTATCATTAAAAACGCAGAAATTTGCTAGATAACAACCGTATTCATTTTTATCAAAGGTAACTTTTTTCCGGAAAATTAAAATCTGTGACTCACTGTTAAGCACTTCTTGAATGTGATTATCGCAATGAAACCACTAAAAGATCTGTTTCCTCTGTTTCCGGATTTTGCAGCAGACCTTGAGTGAACCTCCGTTCTCAAACACAAGCAGTCTGTGACTTGGGACTCCAGCTGATTTGCCGGTACTTCATGAAAAATGTGTCACATGACAACGTCATCTGTTAGATATCAGTAATACAAACTTTGGGCATAAATGGCATTAAATGAATTGCTGACGACTTTGTCTGATTGGCAGTAGGCCATTCAGTCAGGATGATAGGTTCAAAGTACGCACCGGCGACATTAATTCTTATCATAGACCCTTAGAGTTTAAAACTTAATAGCTGATTTTAGTAATAAGGAAACAGCACCTTGTTACTTTACTACCGCTCCCCTCATTTTCGTATTACAGGTAATTCAAAGTGAGTTACAGGTCGAAATGCTAGAAAGTGTTGATGTAGGGATGCCACAAAAATATTCCGCTAATTTGCATTACTTTCCCTTAAAAGTAGTCAAATAATGTAGACCGAAAACGTCAACCTGGTTTTGACAGTTGCAGGTGCGCTTGGTGGATCCTCAGGAGAACTTTTCGCTAGATAAAGTAAATCGACATATGATTTTTTCACAGAATCTTTATCAAGCAATAGGTCTTATTTCCCACTAGTAATTTCACGCCCATATTTGACGTTAAACTGGGCAGCTAATTTATAAATCAGGAGATCCGTTGTAATGGTATTACAGTGAACTATATCGTATTGCGTCAACATATTTATTGATGTCTCTGTAGCGAATAAGAGGTGAAAACCGCAACAAAATAAACGAGGTAAAACAAAAGTTCTTGCCTCAAATAGTTGTGTCGTCCATCTAATTTGCTTCTGGTTTTGTCTGGCATATTTGAACATGCCTAAAAACCACTTAAAAAGGCCGGAACTTTTCTTCATTATCCGTGTACTTCTTCCTTTCTCTGTTCTGCCTAACTTTCTTTATACGTTCGGAATTGTTCGGTAGCTGCCTTTCGTCATTTCACCGTTTATTCAAAACTCCAGACGTGAGTCCACATCACGTAAAATTTAAGTCGCTTTTATTCTCACCGATAACATGGAACCAATGGCTATTTGATCGTTTGTTTTTTTCTAAACCGGGATAACCAGCGGTAGTCATGAAAATCCAAGTGATTTTGATTTCATAAATCTGGTATCTCCGACTCATGTTTAGATCATGCAAACATTATCGATTTGGATATGTTTGTTCACATTAAGGTCCAGCGTACCAGTTAGAAGAATCGTCTCATCAATCGATCGCCAGGAGCAACATGGCAGGTCGTCCGCGCAGCTGTAGGTGAAAAAATTAAAGCCATCATTTTAACAAATTTATCTGCAGACTACTGACGGACAATAGATAGGTGAGTAGTAGTGAGAACTTACTGGAACAGCTAGGAAGTTTGACGTGTCAAGAATGAACAGAACTATGCAAGCTACTGGTGAAGTTATGGGCCTACTACATGGAAAATGACAAGTAGTTATCATCAGTGTTCAATTGTTTCCCACCACTGACAGTTATTTTAAACATATGGTTTTTTTCTAAGACGTATGATTTTCGTATACTCATTGCTCATACCCTCGCGCAATTCACCACGGTATTGATTAGATAGTGGACACTACTCTTCCTTTGGAGCGACCGAAACCTGAAGATCATGCACAAGCAGCTAATGCTGAGTTACGGTGGACATTTCTTTGCATCGGCAGTTGTCTAACAGTACACCCCATGTTCCTTGGAAAATTGAAATGGAAAGATCTCGAACAAAAATATCAGAAAATCAAAGTACTTATCAATAACAGAAGAGTGATGGTTCAAACACTGTTCTGACACTGTACACATACACCGTCAGAGAATCTGTAAGCTAAAAGTGTTTACTGCCCAATGAGACGATGAAATTTAGTAAAGGTAAATGGGGCAAACGACATAGTTGTTTGAAACCGCTGTTTTTCGATATCATACAATCACCAAATCAATGTCATATAGACTGTGAAAACTTCACAGCTTTAACAATCCACTTTCTAGATTTCCGGGCATAAAATAAATCCGCAGCTTACCAGCATATACTTTCATTCAGTGCTTTATACTGCAATGGATGACTATGGACACCAGCACTCATTCCACTGAGTTCAGTCATAGTTACGCATAAATGTTCTCAGAACACCAACTTACTCAGACGTTAAACGCTGGCATCAATTTGCATATAGCCATTCTGTTGACTTCCACATAGTTTGTTCCAACCGTAAACGAAAGATAAATCGTTGCAAATAATAAATAAATGTGGATCTCGTTGCTTGCATGAAAACCAGTGAGTAATGCCAAAAGTGACTGCTCGCCATAATTCAGTCTGCATATCTAATTTGAGCGAGCAGTGAATAGGTGTTGACAGTAGAATCTGAATTAAACGCTTTTTGTGTCTAATGTTTCTATTGTATCTTGTGAATATGACAACAACTACTGGATGGAATACGCTTGAGATCGATTGAGTACTCATAATTTCAGAACACCTCGTGAACAATCGGAAGTTTGTTTCATTGGTGACGTTTCACTTCTGACATAAAAGGTTCTTTAGACCAGATGAGCCAGTTGCAAATTTGATAGTATTCGAAGCAGGCTGCATGTGAGAAATTAAACGAAGAGGGAGGCAACAGACCATTGGTGAAGTGTACATAAACAGGGTTCGAATTTCTAACTACAGCAGAGTTGGGACACACGAATAGCCAGACAAAAATGAAATGGCTATAGTCTGTCAGATGGATCGGTCAAAGGGGCAACTGATTTGAAGAAAATAGACAAAGGAATCGCAGTCTCAATGTGTTAAGACTGTCGCCTAATCCAGCCATCAGTATGTCAGTTCGATCGATTGGAGACCGGCCGCCATACGTCAAAGAGTTCGGCTCTTTCTGTTCAATTTGCAGCGCCTTTCGACTTCTCTAGTTCGATGACCTCAGGATTAAGCGACCCTTTGTAATCATAAACCCTCGTCAGATTACCTCGATCTTTCCTAAATCGACTTCATGATCCGTGTCTAGGGTGTGACAGTTACAATCGCTATAGCAACTGTAATACCTCTGATCATGACCTGGCACTCAGATTGATTTCTGCGTGTTTTTCTAATGTCCCTTCGGTGCTCATTTACTCTGGTCCTGAGTTCTGGTGCTGTTATCAATGCTTGTATTCTATTCCGTATACATACTGATCTGTTGTCTTAACAGATAAGCGGTCTTTAAGATGCGACGACATTTTACACATTATTGTTCCTTCTCGAAAAACTGTCCTAATGTCCGCTTTGTTCAAGACACTACGAATAGACTCTGACTTCCTTTCCTTGAGTGAAATAACAGTAGTACTTTACCATTCCCTTGGCATCTTTCATACTGGGTTGGGTTCCCTTCTCAGTGGTGTTTAATGAATTTGTTTAGGGTAGTCTGTGCTTTTTAACGTGACTACTGTCTCTTTCTATGCAGTTTTAGTCATCCATATCTGAGCATAGATACAAGCCACCCAGTGTGGATGGGTTTGAGGCAGATTCGAAATAAATAAGTGACCCATGTAAACGAAAAACCTTAATGTCGAATACTAATTGTATCTGTTGCAGTTAAGTTGCGTTTGTCTTAACCAAAGTTTCTTTAGACGAGGTGATCTAACTAAAACATAGTTCTGTTACAAGGCAAAGATAGACGTCCGTCATCCGATAGCTGGGATCATCTTGATGAATACTGTAAAGCATTCAAAGACGGGTTATAGGTATACGTCAATGGAAACATAATTAGCCTGAATGCCAGCAGACTTATTTTGAGTGAGACAAACACACTCCAGGTATCTATCAATAAGGCCGTGTTTACTGGTACTGAGGTATATTTTCACTTGACAAAAACCCACAACCTGTTCACCAACACACAGAAGACAACAGTTCACAACACTGCTTCTCCTGGAAACAAATCCTCACGAAGAATCACTCCTATTCAAGAAAGACTTACACGAGGCACGAACCATTAAAAGCATGAAGAAATCCAATTTAGGAAGTAAAATGAGCCAGGCGCGTCCCAGAATGAAACAGCATATAATAAGTGTTCGAGTGTGGTCAGGTGTTAAAAAAACAAAGAAGATTGCAACAGCACCCTGATCCATTCATAAAAACCCTCGGATGTTCAAGTCCAAATCTGATTTATATTTAATCAGCGTGTCAAGTCTAAAGCAGTAGTTTTGTTCTACGAACTAAGTCAAGCAAAAGGTCGCTAAATGAACGTTAAAGAACATAAGTGATGCTCGTTAAACACATTCTCAGATAAACTTGACTGCTTGAAGGATATCAGGTGTTTTATTTGTGGCCGATGACAGTGCAAGAAGTGATGAAATTTCACAATCTTCTTCTTCTGGTTTGTACTTATAATTCTGGAGCAACAATACCAAATGCGGAATGACCGCCCATTTAATCCAGCCATCCTAATGGATCGGCTGGATTGTCGCGGAGCGACAACAACCGGAATAAATGAAGTTCAGTAGGCTAGTTCGTATCAGCAGAATGATATCAGATCACTGACCACGCTGACCTCACCTTGGCCCTCATACTTTATTTTCCATCTAGTGATAATAAATATCAACTGCTTACGTTCCATAGATAAGTAACCTTTCCTTCGTCCGATCCCTGCGATGTACCCAGTAGCTTACACCTGCTTGAGGTGTTACTTTATAAATTGCATCGCCTCTGCTGACGTCTGATACACGTCTGATACAAGCGCAAAATGGCTGAGTGACCATTAGCTTAGATAAAGTGAAACAATTTGTCGTCACCACGACTGGCTCAGTGTGCGTTTATTCTAACACGACCTATGGTGAATCTCGATCGTTTAATTTTATCGCTATCTTACACTAGTCTCTACATCGCACGTTCATATGTTCACTTGAACTGGACGTGACTAAAGCGACTGTTTCCCTAGTAAGTCTTTAAAGTAACAAGTGATGATGGGATTAGGAAAAACTATCTCACTTCCCCAATTTTACCAGACGTTAACTGGTATATAAAATAAAATCCTATTGTCCTTTGATGTGGTAAATATCAGGCTACCTATCTAAACTTCTGGGATGGAAACGCGATTAATCACTCTGCCTTACACATTTCAGTCGATCGTCGATTGCGTTGGTGATTATCGGTTGGAATACCGAACTCTACGGTATTGTGCTGTGTCGGATGAAATGACGGAAGGCATAGTTGGGGACGGGTGAGAAATGTAGATAGAATGGATGAACGTTATTCGTAAAGGAATTCGTAGCTGGCACACATGGAAGGGAGCATAGTAGCAACAGATTGCCTCATTCACTCTGGGCGGTTACTCAGTTAGTGCATGTACGTGCAAGTGTAACTCGTCTGATAGATAGAAATTCAGTTTTCATGCAGGTGCTTTCATGAATTGCGGGGGCTGAGTGTTGTAAACTAAACTGTTCATCTTTTACTCAAGAGGCTATAAGGCTTGATGTGACCAATGTTCACAAAAGGCTACGAGACGCTTAACTGAGCTGAGTGAGGTGGTGCAAATTAGGACCGACGTGTAAAACAATTACATACTGAACATCGTGTTACTAAGTTTGGTCTTGGTGACAGTATACCTCACTGATTACAAGCCGTATCGAGAAGTGACAAGGCCACCGAGAAAGAATTGTGCCATGACCTCAAAACGGATGAAACTCGTGTTAAACTTGAATTCGAAATACAGTACTAAACTAACGAAATTCCATCACATGGTCGTTGTTCTCCCGGCTTACGTCATATAAGAGGTGGACGATATTTTGGAGCTGGCAGACTCAATCAAGCCATACGAGTAACTAAAGTAGTTCACTATTGAGTGCATTGGCCTTTCTGACCGTTAACAGATTGTCCATATGCTGAAAACTACCGATTAGGCCACCAGAATCCTTCACGACGTCTACGCTGCATGAAGCGCCAAGCCGGTTCTACACAGCTCGAGAGGCCTGTTTCGAAAGAATATGCAAAATATCCTTAGTGCCAACCTCCAAGCGGCCTCATCAGATACCGCTGATACCGTCGATCGCATATGGGAGACATTTGTGAAACAGATCTCCCAATTATCTGCGCCATCGCCAAAGGCACTGGTACTCTTGAGTGATCTTGTGAACAAACTCACACGTCAGATCCAGGCGCATACCACGCAACGCTCGCGCCAGCACTATTCCCATCGTAAGTCTAGCAGAACAGCATCCAGGTCCAGTTCAAGGGGCGACGGTTGTCCAGTGGGAGTGTGAAATCCGGCCAATGCTGGTAACACCAACAGTTCGGTTGTCGTGCTTGCTTCTGTCACAATCCTTGTTACTGCCGCAAAAAAGATTAGGGAAACTAGCCGGCCAGAACTTCGAGGTGTTTAACGTCGCAGGTTTACGGAGTGGACTGTTCTTCATTTCAAACCGAAAATTAGGAGTTCGTTACCTCACCAATACTAGTGCAGAGTTCAGCATCCTTCCACCGGATTCTCAATAATGATTTATTCACGCGTAGCTAACCTTACATGCAGCGAACAGTACGCGTATTACGGTTTAGGATCGGCGTTCACACACATTGAGGTTAGCTCTTCGCCGCACTTTTCGATGGGTTTTAACTGAAGCAGACGTCTAAATGCCAATCATTGCCATCGATTTTCCCAAGCAATTCGGATTACTATTCGAGGCACGACACCATCGACTAGTCGACAATGAAACGAATCTATTTGTTGCCAGGACTTTGATTAACACGGTTTCAATTGGTTCCATGTATCGATCAGCCGTCACAAATGCTTACGCCTCCTTCGTCCAGTAGTTTCCCACAGTTGCTGAGAGAAACAATTTCTATGGGGCTAGTAACACAGCAACACGTCGTTGCAATTGGTCTGTCGTTGAACACAAGATAAACTGAAGATAATGCACGCCGAGTTCGAGCACATACCCAAACTTGACATAATTCAACCTTCGGATAGCTCTTTGGCCTCGTCTCTACATATGTTGCCGAAAACGTCAGGAGACTGGCATCCATGTGGAGATGATCGCGCGCTCAACAACGCCACGGTACCGGATAAGGACCTTATTCCGCATGGTCAGGACATCACGGCTAGCCCAATAGGCACTCGTGTGTTCTCGAAGCTCTATCTGGTTCGCGCTTATCACCAGATCTCAGTCGCCGACGACGATATCGCCAGGAAAACGGTGATTACACCATTCGGCTTGTTCGAAGTTCTGCGCATGCCGTTTGGTCTCCGGAACGCCGTTCAAACACTTCTGCGATTTATCAACGTTGTTACAAGAGGTTTTGACTTCGTCCATCCCCAAATCGACAACCTTCCGGTGGCAAGCCCCTCCGAAATATAGCACAAGAACCATCTGCAATTGCTCTTCGAACGGCTTGTAACGTAAAACGTCACTGTCAACGCGGATTAATGTGGTTTCCGTCAATCAGCAGTTGAGACCTTGAGGCATCTTATCGATCAGCACGACATTCGGTGGCTGACCGCCAAGGTACGAGCGATTCGTTGCTTTCTTCGCCCTACAACGCTCGCTGCTCTCCATCGTTTTAACGGGATGGTTAAATATGACTACCGATTTATCCCGCATTGCGCGCAAATCAAGGAATCCCTGACCGACTTACTCCGTGGTCGTTCCAATTGCAAAGTTTAGCTGACGGAAGCAGCTGTCCACTCCTTCGACCGCACCAAGGACGCATCAACTACTGTAGTGATGCCGCACGACTTCAACGCAAACACCACCACCGGTTTAGCCGTAGACGCATCCAACATAGCTGTTGGTGCCATACTGCAACTGTTCGTTGATCGACTCTGGTTTTATTTTTCTCAAGACGTTTATTAGCCGCAAAAGCTAGGTATATCACATTTGTATCTACTTGGTCGTTCGTCACTTCCTGTCGCCAGTTCGAAGGTTTCCGGTTTGTGATTTTCGGCGATTACAAACCGCTGGTATATGCCTTCCGTAATCATTCCGAACGCAACTCACCTCACAAAGTTCGGAACCTAGATTTCATCTCGCATTTTTCGATAGATGTACGTCAAACCTTTGGCAGTGACAACGTTGTGGTTGACGCTATGTCCTGTGTATCAGCACTTGTTTGCCACGACATCAGTGACTTGTCAGCTATAGCCAAGGCACAGCGTACGGAGGATGGTTTCCTTACGTCTTGCTAACAGTCGTCATTGCGCCTCGCAGACCTTCCCCAGTCGACAGTCTCTGGAAAGATCTCGTGGAAAACCTTCATTGTTCACCCTCACCTAGTCGTACCCTTAACCTTTCGACGTCGCGAGTTCGACGCGCTACATGGCACCGCCCATCCTGACATCCAGGCCACTGCCAAACTTGTTTACGATAGGTACGGCTGACTCGGTCTGCGGAAGAATTTACGCAAGTAGACACGATCTTGCTTAGCTTGACGGAAAGCTAAGGTTTGCCACCATGTGTCGACCCCAATTAACCGGTACCCTTCAGTCATACATCAACTTTCGCAACTCCCGATCAATATTTTTAGTTTTTTTGCCACCTTTCAACGGTATCGCCTATACGCTGGCGATAGTACAACGTTTTGCGTGATGGCCGGAAGCTGTCCCTATATCTGACTTCCTCTTGGAGGTCATAATATGAGCATTCGGCGAACGTTGTGTAGCATCTCACGATTGCCCGACCACGGTTACAACTGATCGCAATTCCCAATTCGAAAGCGGTTTTGCGGGAACACCGCGTGCACTTGAATGCCAATGGTTTTGTTCAGCACCCGCTCGGCCCTCAAGATCGACCTCCACGCTTCCAGCGCCGAACTCCTTTTTGATCAGCCGTTACGTCTTCCTGGTGATTACTTCTCGTCCACCTCAGACATACTTCGACACGGTGCCTCCCACATCAAGCAACTCGCCTCACACCTGTGCGGCCTCCACGTAAAGGACACACGACAAAATAGCCTCAAGGCATTTGTTCCTAAAGACTTTCACGACTGCACGCAAATGCTTGTTCGCACGGAGGATTTACGACGTCTTCTCGAACGACCATACGAAGATCCCGTCAAGGCACATCGACGGACGGTCTGTTTTATGCACTCGAACATCAGGGTATTCTGGACGCGGTTAGTAATGGCCTTTTGACACCTGCCTACTTTAAAAGCACCGGGAAAGCTTCCGATGTCCCTCTGCATCCCGTGGCTAAGTCGGTAACTACCCCGAAACAGCCTCGTCCAAGCTCATCGTCATCAGCAGACGTCACAAGTTCGCCGACGGCGCCGGCGCCCACGTTGGGGGTTTGGATCGTCGGTTGAACTGGCCTCAACGCCAAAAGGACTAGCATTTATTTTAACGCATTCTGTTTCGGCATGAAGCAAAAAAAAAACAACGCAAACCTTTTTAAAAATACCAAAACAAGGGTTTTGATTCCTGTCCTGGTTATCTGCAATCGCCCGGTGAATTTGCCATTTATCCATGTGTCTATACTCACTAATTTTGCTTTTGGTTCCGTCTACGCGTTTGCACCCGAGGTCGACCAAAATTCGAAATTTGAACATCGTCGTAAAATCTGTGTCTTCTCTATCCCAAGAGTTCAACTAGTGAACGCTTTTGTTTTTAAAACTCGTTTCGACATCGTAGGAAAAGCCATCAGAGTAAGAGCTCTCTAAAAACTGTTGGCATAAGTGCTCCTCCACCTGCGGCGTCCGGGAATTGAATTAAAAACTACGGGCTAGTGGGACACGAACTAAACCAGATCACGGTGGATGGTCACAGTTGGTTCTCGTGTAGATCGAAGGGTTGCTCTCGCAGTACCCTTCTGGAGTGGGCTACGTAGTGATCTTGAGAAAATTTCGGTCTCTATGCTGTATGGTGTGTAAAATTCTTCCCCAAACCCTGGTTCCCACTGTACGTAGGATCGAAGGATCTTCGCCTGCCATCCGTTTGCTGTGTGCGATCACGTTTGTTTGTTTGCACGTGTTTCGGGCTACGCTTACCAATAGCGCCACACACACTTTCAACTTGCTCGTTCGCTCGACGGTCAGATTTTTTACCTCCCTGGCTATCTTCGCGTATCGGTATCGTTTATCAATGATTGAGATCTATTGTGAGTTTCTCATAGTGTACGTCCGGTCTCTCAATCATTCGTATTTTTACTTCCTTTTTGGTATACGTTGTGTGTCCCTGGGGGCGATAATTTGGTGCACGTTCGCATTACAATACTATTTCACTGCTCAACAGTGACGTTGGTGGATTCCAGTCTGAATTACTTGGTAAATCCAGCCTGGGTAGCTGATCTGCCCAATCATAATGTGGATTCAAGGCGGCATAGTGGGTTATGTCGGTAACTGGGTCCAGTGGATTACCAAACCGGAGGTGCGAGATTCCAACTTTCGACGGAATACTCCAACGCGGCGACAAAGCACGTCCAAAAGCTCACAACAGTCGGACCACGGACAATATGGGCGACAGGATGAGTCATTGCCCAACGAGATCGGACCAACGGGCGAGGAATGGCAGGAGGTAAACGCCCCGACTGAAGGTGTCGGTCACACATAGACCGGACAAAAGTGCACGCATGTGAGCAAAAACCGAGGTGTGTGTTATGGACGGGAATTCCGATTAATAAATGCTAACGTGCGTGTACTATGGCAACCATCGAGTTGGACAATAAAGATTGTGCTTTATTGGACGCCTTTTCGCTACAGTATGTGTGAGCTCTAGGCGTGAATTCGTAGCTCAGCTGACTGAGCAATTGTCGCGTTCGAGCGTAATGTTTCTGTCGTTGATTCAAATCTAGCCAAAGCCCCGATTTTCCACGAACGCACGGATCTCCCTCACAGAGGCTGCGGGTACAACATCCGCTGGAGCGAACTCATATGCCTTTCCGCACTTCTACAGCCAGTCCCCTAATTTAGTTACCAGAACTGGCGCTGAACATGTTCCAGCAGTAGGTGACGTTAGGGCTCAAAATACTTTCTGTACATGGCGGCTAAGAATGTAGGAGCCGTATCCACGTGGAAAGCTCTCACCGAGGGTCTCAATCGAAGGCCGCTGAAATCGAACGATATAACGGTGACTATGCTACGGTAAATAGCAGGCCAGCGCATATTTACCAAGCGTCCACAGTTACCATCCACGATGCCCACATCTCTTAATATCTCCATATCCAGAAAACGGAATTCTGACAATCTGCTGAGAACTTATTCAATAGTATAACAGAAAGCAGTTAATCCACCGGGACACACTTCTTAGTGAAAGTCATCAAAAATCAAACGTCTTTTTCCGTGAGGGGTTCCAACTCACGACTACGTTTTCGTATCTGCGGTGTTAACGTTGTCCTTCGCGGAGCCTCGTACAGTGAACCCTCTCTCGATCTAAATGTTTGGTCGTCCACTACTAGATATTAACCTGAATCTTCGTTGCCAGAAGTATGCACCCTTTAGCCATTTCAACTTCTGACCTGGTAGTGTAGCCAACGCAATTTGGCTAGGTTACGGAATGTGTTCATCCAGACAGTGGGATGGGTACTCAAGTTAATGATAAATGTGATGTAGATGTAAAATCAGACCTTCATCTTTGATTAGCAACTTCGTAGTAAGAAACATTCGGTTCTTTTCAACAACTTTTTCGGTGCAGAAAGTAAACATAGGCTGTAATATGTTCACATTTCGTTCACTCTAAAAAGGCGAATCCTAGGCCTTTCTGCAGCAAAGTCGCAGTATACACAAAGAATAAGTTTGGTATCGCGCAACTGCAAACCTCCGATGGATTTACAAATACAGATGCAGAGGCGGCAAACATTCTGGTCAAACAGTAGGCGAATGCGCATAACCGCAAATCACGGACAGCTTTTGAACACAGTCAGAATCAAATTGAAGAACCTACTAGCTCACAAATCGCTCGGTCTAGACTTGGCATCCCCAGTCGTATTGAAAATCTGCGCGGCAGTACTTGCTGTCTATCGAAAGCTTTGAAACAGTTCATAGTCACACCTATCTCCAAAGGCGGTTTCAGAGGTGACCCAGAAAACTGTCGATCAATATCGTTGCTCTCAGTAGTCTTTAAAGTACTGGAGGGCTTATTATTGCTTTTGATACCTTGACTCGGTTTGAAGTTTTGTGACTTTTCACATTGCGTTTTGAACGGTAACGTAATATAGACAAATGGAAATGTTCATTCTGTGTGAACCCTACGTGACTAGCTGGTCAAGCTCGTCCGACTCAGCTGGTGTCGACACCATCTTTCTTTCATTCACCCCATCACAAAAATCATCTGGCTCACGATTTGGAACGGGCACTGGTCACTAATACTGTTAAACCAAAAAGCCACCAGGACCTCTTACACGTCTTCACTCTGAGAAAAACTAGAAAAATCTAATATATCGTGCCCCAGCATCACCACACGAGCTAGGCGACACACGGTGGCATCGAGAGGATTTTTGACGTCAAGACTTGTGCGTATTCACTCAACAAAAGAATCACAAGTCAACTATTATTCTCACACTAACCCACTCGTCCGTATTACCCCGCAAACGTCCACGGTTTCAGTTGCTGACTCACAGCAGTCAGACTCATTTCTATTACATTATCAAGATTTTATTGACATTATTAATTTCCGACTACAAGTAACTTTTGCGTCAGCAATATAAAGCACTGCCTGGACAGCATCAGGGGTGTAATAACTTTACAAATAGATTTAAACCGTCTAAACCGACGGTCATTAGGAAACCTGCCGTTCAGTGTTAGCAAATATGAAGTTATGCATAGTAGCTATCAAAACTTTCCCGAACACTACCTTGGCAACACAAAGCTACTTGTTTCAGCATGCGAATGTGACCTATGGACCAGAGTGACAAACAGTCTGAGTCTGTCCACAAATTGTATGGCCATCGCCAAAAAGCCACAAGTAACCTTGAAGTGTTTCCCACTGTGTTCCTTTCCGTATCCCGCTTGCATCTGGAAACGAACGTACAGGCCTGTCGTTCTCATATTCAAAAGGATACGAAGCTTACTGAAGGTATTCTGGGATGGTCCACTAGGAGAATAATGGTGCTCCAAGAAGTCCTCCGCTCAGAAAAGACTTACAGATTTAAGTTGATTCTCAGTAAGTTACAGACACCTTAATGGAGACCTAATTCTTACTCACAAAATGCCCCACAACCACCCACTGGCAAATTTGTTACTAAACACAGATGAACGTTTAATGGGTCACTCTTTGAAATAGAGTAATGGGACAGACAGGCTACTTAGCAGACAGAACTGATTCACAATTAGTATCCGTTCACATTAGAACGTATTGCCCAAATCTGTGGTCACAGCTGAATCGGTTGAGTTTTGAAATGTTATTCGGTCGGAGTGACAATTTGTACTACAAGGTTCCCGACTGTAATTTCAGTCCATCCTCACAGGCCATTAACTGCGCATGTCTGACAAAAAGTTTTTCGGTGTTCTTTGCTGAAATATTTGCGGCCAACAGCTTCATTTCAGTTACCTTTTAATTTTTCCCATCCAACCTTTTCCTACCAATACAGAGACAGGAACACATAAACAAATATCTTTCTCCTTCTCGTAACAACCTCGCAGCCTATGAGTAAGTAATACTACAGCAGATAGTCTACTATTACCTGTGGCACCTGTCACAGAACTGGCGAAATCTGATGAACCAATGTTTGAACCCAACTTTTACGACAAAATGATGGATAGTTTTTGTACAAACTAACTATTCAGCACATGCATTTAATGATTGATTGTTCGAATCACTGCACAAAAAATCATTTGCCGTGGTGCATAATAAGTTTACCTTCAAAAGACCGCTATTGTGTTCATTTTTTGTAAATAAATTGTTCACAATAGACCCTACTTCCTTAACAGGTTTGGCACGTGAACGCAGTGAGTATCCTAGCGTTTCAGACGGCGAGATACTTAAACCGTGAAGGAATTGGCTGCACTGTGCAAGAGACGGACGTATGGGACGCACTAAACCCTACTTCACAAAATAGCAGGTCTCAAGCAACAGTCATTATTTGCTGCCATTGTAAATGGCCGATTAAAAACCACAGCCTGCGTCATCGACACGCATGCTGGAAACGCAATTAGTGAGCAGCATTTATGACTTCTGTTATCATCGGTGTTACATTTTAATAAACATTTTGCATAACCAGGCCCTTCTCCATTGATTTATCAGTGGCAGCGCAGTAAGGAACTGCATAGGCAGGGTTCACGGATAAATAAGATGAACCAGTAAATCATCAATCCGGTCAGCTGTAGGACTGCCAGTGTGTAGCAGAGATATACAGCAGAAACTTACTTCGAAAATGCAACCCATTATGCGGCAACTGCCGTAAACCACGCATGTCTGTCATCGCGTCTGATTGGTTAAGGAGGGCGCCGTCCCTACAACGTTTACATGAGGATAGAACGTCGATTCAAGGTCGGCGTTTCACTAATGGCTACTTATGTAGCCGTAACTATGTTCAGACTTATGATTAGTCTGCGCCAAATCGATGAGGACGTGGCTTATGTTCACCCATAGTCCCTGAGTAGGGGCGTTGATCGCCTAATGAAGCCCACTTTAGACCATGAAGTTTAAACGTACAAACTTATTTAACCGGACTTGACTGGCACAGGCTTAAATTCCAAGGTTTCCAGCTGACTATACGGAGCGTTGAATATGTTCATTCATGAAACACGTTTGTTACTGAGGGCAACTTAAAATCAACGCCTACTTCGCGTTTCCTATGCAGCAAACTACACGATATACATTAACAGACCAAGCGTATGCTGGGCAACTGCTAAGGTACTTCGTGATTTTGATAAAGTTTCACCGTTATGGAGCCAAAGTGTTGCATTAAGTGTTACATTAAGTAACTGGAAGTCGGGTTCAAATTAAATGATGTGAACGACTCTAAGTGGATTTTCGTAGCCAATACATGTTTTTCTTAAGGTAGCTGACTTATTGGCGCTTTCACGTACTCAGTGAGATTGGGTACGATGAACACCACGACTCCGGTACATGGCAGAATTCACTAGTCGCTCAACATGTCCACTCAGAGATCGCGTGAATTAGTCAGGACGACAAAAACGGAATTGTTATTTCAAACTTTTAATTGTATAAAGCACACTCTATGAGACATTTTAATAGTCATAATTATATGCCTAACTCTACGAAAAGCACTGTGCGACTATGAACCGGCTACATCGTCGGAAAACTAAACTGAAGCTGAATGAATTGTAGTAGACTGTGTAATTTGCACAACGTAAATGACTTGCCAGTGTAGTAACTAATGAACTTGTGGCCTCTTTAAGGATCGTGGCTGCAACCGTACCTTCTTGCTTGTCTGTTCTGTACACATGATTCTGTGTACGTCTGCTATAGAAGTCCTGGTACAAACTCAATGTCACTTTCTTCAGTCGTGCAACTAATTGCACGCAGTGAGTACTTGTCTTTTTCCTATCGATTCATCAGTCATTCCATTCTTCAAGGTCGTTTAACCCGTACCTTTTCGAGCGTTGTTTAACGCACTCGAAGGCTTTATGCACTTTTACTTTGATGCGTTTTCGAATGCCATCGAATGGAGTGGAGCTCACTTCGCGTTCCCTCTCTTTCTTCCCTCCGTTGTTGTCGTTGGTTTAAGATTAGCCTAGAGCTAACACATTATCGTATTTCCAAACATTATTGGAAATATACAGTTTGTTCCCAAACCCTAACGTGTTCTGTTAGTTCGATGTCTGTCGGGACTACATTCCAAATGCTGTTCAGAAAAGGCGTTTTAGATTGTTAGCGGATGCGGACCGAGCGCACACACACTCGTCTAATACACTAGACCGTTGTGGTCAATGTACACCAGTATTAAGTCCACAGAATTTCACGCAACCCCATACGTCTGTACGGCGCCACAGTAACGCCCACAGGGTTGCAACAATCTCTTAAAATAAATCATTTTTTGTTGCAGTTTTATTGTGCAATCTGATATCCACGATAAGGTAAACTTATTTTGACATCCGTATGCCAGTTCATTTTGTGTGAAACGTCATTGCTTCAAGCAAGACACTATCGTCGCAACACTCTAAGACGGTCGAAGATACTATACGTGGCACACTTAGGACACTGAACACTTTCACTGGTAAAGCAATTTCATTTTCAGTCTTTGTAACTTCACAAACAAGGAAAGTGTGTGACATTTGGAGTATGTATTTAAAACAATTGTTGTTGGTTTATTGTTGTTTGGCTACAGTATATAATCATTATTTTGTGGGCGCAGTTTCAAAATAACCGGTCATTTTGCAATGCACGATGTGCAGGCGTATTATGTGGGAAGTTATGGACGGTGGGTTTTCGTTCGAACATCAACTGTACGATACGACTGATTGATCGTGAGTGATTTTACGATCACTTTTACAATCTACCCTGAAAATATATAATATGGCAGGAGCGTGAAACTCTTATAAATTCCTCTTGTTTTCGGACGTTAGTCCACTTATAAGCAGTCTGTCGATAGTCCAATAAGCGTTTAATTTAATTGATAAGTGTTATATTCCTTTTGATTTTTCTGAAGTAGTATATTGTTGTATCTCCGATATTAATAGGGATGTTCCACATTTAGCTTAATTCCGTATCAGACGAATGTCACAAAATATGCGACGATGGATACAAAACGCAAGGAACGGACTGACCATAGAGAAAAGAAGAAAGGAGAAGTCGTTTGACGGATGGATCTTCTTCATTTTGTGCATTCCACGATTTTCCAACACATGGTTACCACTTGCAGCCGCTAGTTTTTAAATATTACTGGTACACTGATACAGTTGCGCAAAGGTATAGTTTCGTTGGGATCTAGCTAAAAGATAGTTTCTTACTGAGGGCTTTTGGAAAAGCTTTTGTAGCAAAATATGGTCCACGAAAATGATTCTATTTAATTATCTTTTGAGTGTCATTCAAGCTATAAGACAAGACTCTCAAAAGACACCCGTGAGACGATGAGAAGACACTCAAAACGTTTGAGAGGCATTTGAAAGACGGTCGTGATACTAGGCTAACTGATTATATACTTTTGTTTCTCCGATCGCACTAATTTACAGGGCATTATGGTTTTAGTAAATTTGTCAATTAATCCTATCTCAGACTTTAATAATTTTGGGATGAAACGCAGTGGGGTTGTATTTACAAATGAGTACCGTCAAAGGAAATAACCTCGGTGTTACTTGGTTGATCACTAGAGATTGCTGGTGAGCCAGTTTATCGCGAAGCTAATTCCTTACGTCCTGGTCGGTACGCCAAATGTTTTCCCGGCCTTAGGTTAACGCGAATCAGAAGCCGTAACGAGAAAACGACGAGTCTGCAAGCAAACTTTATTTATTGGTTTACTCACCACATGAGGACTGTAACGCAACAAATAGAGTCGCTAGGGAGTTGGACGTGATAGAACCTTAAGCACAACCGCACGGCAACCACCAAAAGGAACGAGTGTCTGCGGAGAATCCAGTCGACCTTCAGAATGCAAGCAAGTATCAGACTCGTTGACCGGTGTTCCTAGCGACAATTACTGGAACATATTTTCTCTGCTGAATGTAGCCTGCAGTAGTGAAGATGATGCTTATTCATTAAATAGTCACGAGTAAAGTTACCATATCCACGCCAACACATCAGCTTTGATGTTCGTGGTTTGTAGTAAATTTACAATCGCATGGCAATGTGAACAGGTACGGTTGTATTGGTACGGCAACTCTCACGTCGTAGGGGTTTCAGATGTTGGGGACCTCGGAGGTGATCTCAATACATATTGTGATCACTTTCTGCAAGCTGCTCTAGAACGGATACCCTGTCGACGTGATACCTGTGATGTACTATGAATGTACCAGTTTTCCCTTCATGTTCGAATGAGTGTCGCAAACAATGAACTCCACGACAGAAAGTGATGGAAGAATATGTGAATGAGTGGGACATGGGGAGGGGGAGGCAGGTGATTGTGTATGAAACGTCGCAAATTTCACTGAAAAAGAGCCGGTTCGGCAGATATTTATGTTAGTTATATAATCAATTGGTGACGTACTTGCTGCGGTATATATAATGGGAAATTAGTTTCTAGTAGACGTCATATTTTGGGCAAAATGATAGGGTACTGCGGAGCTTTTTGGTAACTAAATAAATGAATAAATGATGTAGGTATATTTCTCAATGCACCCTTGAGAAACATGTTTGCATGGGCGCAACAATTGCAGGTAATTACAGGCGATAAAAACAACAAACAGTTATGTTATACGACACACATAAGGTCTTTCAGCAAAAGAAGTGTAATCAAGGAAAAAACGATTGCTGTCTACAAAACCTAGATACACGCATCAGGTGAGAAAATAGTACAAGGTCAGGGTGGAAAGCAGGTCAAAATAAATCTTCTGAGGATTTCGCAATTAGGTGATATAGATAGCATGAGAAAACTTTGAAATGAATCGTTTGCTAAGGACAACGACGGAAAGTTCATCCCGGACGTGTATTTGTTGTTCGAGCAACGCTTAATCTACTTGCAACGTCTATCGACAAGCTAGACCTGAAATATTCGGGTCCACAAGCAACGAGCGTCTGTAAATTCTGAGCCCGCTGAGCAACCGATTCGGATCCAAAAAGGAAAACAATCGTGTTGGCGAGTTTTTATTAATAAGATGCTAAGACACAGGAAAATTAGTAGAAAATAACAACAAACCTCGATATCGAATGCGCCGAATATACAAGTTCCGAGAGTAACGGTTGACGTGAATATGACCAGATGCAACAGTCGCGTAATGGCGGAGCGATCAGGCGCAGATGAAACCAGGATACATATGAACAAATGTCCAGCAATGGGGATCAACATAAACGCGCTGAGTATCGTAGTTCCACATTTCTTGGTTGTAAGTAAGAGATAACCCAGTGATGTGAAACTTTGTCAAGTCCAGTAGGTTGATCTGTTTTTAAGTTCACTTAGATGGTAGTCACATCAATGTTTCCAAAACAGCCGATCGGAAATTGCGAACAATGAAGGTGTACGTAAAATCAACAAAACTGATTGAGCACGTGTTTTGCTTGCATTCAATAATAATACAAAAGCACCCATCGCTCTGGCCTTGAAAACGCAATGATCGTCGATAGAAAAATAGGGTATCTCCAGGCTGAGAGCACTTGGAGAACAAACAGGTGGTTGGTTTGACGGAGAGAAAAAGGTTCACGGATTACTTAATGGTGTGGTTGAATCCGTGTAATGTATTAGCAGCTAAGAAGATCCGGATGCGCCTGGGAAACACGAGGGAAAATCAATAACAGGGTGTTTGAAGCTATCGTTGTGATGAATAACAAAATCATATTTGAACGGAGGTTTGTCTTTTCGGAGTCCAATACTGTTGTGTCCTAACAGATGTCATTGCACCATTTACGCTTTGAACTTTGAAAGAACAAATGTAGCACTGCATGCTTCCACATTTCTACACTACAGACGTTTGTGCAAATGCCATAATTTAATGGAAAAGTTGATTATTTCACCAGTAAAATAAAACACGTAAGCTATCAAGGAATAGCAAATACATTGCATTGCATAGTCGCAAAATATTGCTTATTCTGTCTTTCGACTTAATATTAAGGAGGCCTACTGCAACAAATGGTGCCCTTAAGTCTTACGAGTATCAGAGTTTACGCGACCATGTGCAAAGAACTTGCCATGATTACGTGGAATTAAACTGAGCAGTTTGGTCAGAAGTTTGGTTACAGAAGCACTTTCACCCTAGTCCCATCTCAAACCTGCGTGGAATGCACGAAAAGTATAAGAGAATCGGCTAGGAGCTGGTGCAGTCATCAGTTTCTACAATACCTCTATCACATAAACAAGCAAACAAAGCAGTAGTGTGTGAAAAGCATGATGCTTAGTATCCATTTTCAATCGAATTGGAGGAATGTTCAACAGACATAAACAGATACTTTGATTGAGTATCAACTAACTACTGCTACTGATTGTTAGAAAGCCATCTCGTTGAACGTAAGATATAACAGGGTAAAAACCCAAAATCATCAATACAGACTACTTAAATCTGTCTACTGGACCCTCGTTAACTTGATTATCCCAGTGACTTGCAAAGGATACGATTGCCATGTTTATATCTGTGTCACACAAAAGTGGCCAGGTTGACAGATAATTTTTAGATAAAACTGTGTTTAACAACCTACAACTATTTGTTATTTATTACTAACCCATTTTTCACGGGATCAATTGATAAACAGAACATATAACATCAGTAATTGCCCTAGTTTCTTTAGTTGGACGGGAGATAAATAATTCCTTCGGCTTACTGATGAAGGGCGGACGCTAACCACAGGTATGAAAATGTCGGATGATAACGCAAAATATCTGGTTGGCAGTGTATTAAAGTTTTCTGGCTGTAAGAGAAAATTACTGGATAGTAAGAAAAGGATAAGTAGTAACTAGAGCCTTCCGTTAGCGATAAAATGGAGACAAAGTATATGGGTTCATTCCGTCTTTTGCCACTCTTTCACAAACGGTTAGCTTAAATGCGCTACCATCAAACACACAAACGTTAGCGTGGTAAACCTGATCGCACTTTTTCAGTTATCCAATTCCCCCATAAAGTTATCAACATACAGACACGATGCACCCTGGTCATTGCCAAAAATTGAGAGCTATCTGAACAGTTTGTCCTGCAGCTTAACGACGTTCATCCCAACCTCAAGGTGACGTGTGAACCAGAGGCTGATGACAGTCTGTCTTAATTGGACATACTCATCACAAGAAGGATCAATAAAGCGGATCAATAAACGTATCAATAAAACGTGGCATTTACAGGAAACCAGTATGGTCTGGTCAGTATATGCATTTCAGTAGTTTCAACCCGGTGAAATATAAGCGGGGTGTCGTGAGAACACTGTTCTCCAGAGCACGCCGCATCTGCACACTCGATTGTATTGAGCAAAAGCTAGAAATGCTCAAGACGACTCTGAAGAGTAAAGGGTACCCCAGAAGAGTTATTCAGCGTCACAGCGAATGGAGGCCCAAAAGCAGTGAAAATGATGAGGTCCCGAAGAAATTAGTATATACTGAGCTATCGTTCAAAGGGAATATCGCGTCGACGCGAACAACTCAACGAATTGCCTCTTCGTTGAAACGTACTTACAATGCAGCCCCATTGACGGTCCTCAATCAGACTCACAAGTTACCTGTGCCTACAATCAAAAGAGATAAACCTTTTGGCGCCAAATCACACTGTGTTTACCAATTCTCATGTAATTGCGGAGAAGGTTATATAGGCAGAACCGATAGATCATTGATCTCAAGAATGAAGGAACATGTACCTAAGTGGGTTCACAAACAGGTCTCAAAACCGGACACTGTAGTCACAGAGAATCGTAAGCTCTCAGCTTCGTCGATCGGACGACACATCCTGTCAACTGGCTATAACGTGGACTTGACCTCAGCCTTCACCAACATAGTACACCACCGCAACCCACGGCTTCTAAACTTTGCTGAAGCCGTCGCGATAAACCGGTTCAAACCTGTGTTGTCTGTACAAAAACAATTATTTGTGAACCTGAGGTTGACTTGGTCCTAAGTCGCAGTGGGTATCACTCAGACCAAACGATTGGACGTTTATGTTATTTTTCAAGTTGAACATCACCCACAATTGATCGCAGCTGTCGCATCCCCATAGACTTTCCAGTCGGCCCCTTTCGAAAAGAAGCACTAGACTCGAGTTTCGCTCTCATTAGAGCTCTTCAGTAGTGCATATCATCGCCACCGCCGGGACTTGAACCACGGACATGCTGTTCATGAGGCAACCGTGTTTACCACTGCGCCATTGACCTCACATTAGGTACGACAAAATTATCATATGTGAACGCTCAACCACTTTCGCTTGTGAGTAATGTTATTGTTGGTTTCTCTCTTCATACCCCCCAAGTACTGTGAACGTTAAATTGAAAGTTTACCGTGTTATTGGTTATTTGGTACTGACGAGCCAATACGAAATGCTAGGATCTACCAGTGTTCGTCTTCTGATTGTTTGGTTCAAATATCAAATACTAGCAAATACAGTACGGTTTTTTTATGTCTGTATACTGCGTTCTGTTTGAATTTTCAGAAGGCGGAATTTTACTAGACAACTTGTGTTAACTAAACATAAATTTCTCAGAAACTGTGGCTAATTACTTAAAGGGGTAAGTTTGAGTGAACAGAAACTTATTAAGGAAATTGCCCAAATCTTGGTTCTACCTTTGTCGCAGCAGTCTTGAGTCAAAATGCATACATCAAACTTAATAAACGTTTTGTCTCTTGGGAATATGTCCTAACACTCAGCACCAACCCATCGTAAACCGAAAACGATAATGTAAATCTGTTTATGTTACACTCAACATAGGTCCAACGACGACGAGTTTGCGCAAAATAACGGAATGAACTATTGCTTTTATCTGTGGCTAATCTTGTGACAGTAGATTTTCATACGATTCTCCGTAACAGAGTTAAGTGTGGTTCGTTTGGCTAGATAAGGACATTTATGACGTAAACCGTATTACACAGAAAACCTTAGTTACATGAGAGTCTTATGGATATTTATGGTATACATCAAGGGGATAAATGTATTCATAACTGGACCAAACTTATGCGGACTAAAAGAACCCGAATCAATTTGTCTGTGAAAGTAAGCAAAACAACGTTTCTTGTTAGCAAAAATGAACCAACTGCATTACCAAAAGTTGTTGATCGGGTGTCCACTACAAACGAAAATCTACGCGACGGCTTTGCACAACTACACATTTATCTAAAAAAAGAGATCTCAGTTGAATCACGTTGATCGTACAAACATCGGTTTTTCAACATTCATGAGCCTGGTTGTGCCATTGTGATCTTTCGTAAAAAATCATGTATACAGAAAGATCCACCGTCCACGTCTGGATAACTGTTTGCTAATTCGTTCAGTTAATCGTGCTCTAGTAACCACGTTTTTTGTAGCTTCCATTCAGGGTGGAACATGCAATAGCTCATCTTAGTTTATGGGCGCCCATTTTAATCTGATTGGCTTGCTGCCTATCTCAGTGTATTTGATTTGATGCAACTGGATTTCCTGTCATCGTGTAAATCATGAAGGTCTTCACGTACTACAAAGAAGGTCATAACCAATACCAACAACCTAGGTTGGAATTCTGTTTCTCGCAAACCTGGAAGGCTGCCAAAACAGAAAAAGGGTTTGGTGCAATTGAATCCCTCACTTTTGTTAACATGTTTGCAGCCAGCTGGATACTTAGCTAACCAACTGCGAATAAAACATCGACAACGTATGAGAACCTTGAAGTGATAAGAACGGTTTGAGTAATATACTTTTTATTCACCAATTGTTCAGAAAATAGGAAGTAACTTTACTAGAACGTTTCCCATAATTCATAATACAAGTTGCCTGTTCACAGGTTCGTGGGCCCGTAGTTCATTTCCAAAAGCATAAAAATAGACTTCTTATACGTTTAATTGTTTGTTTTCGTTGAAAAGTAAACATCATTTAATGCCTCTTAGGTATGAAGAAAATAGGGCTGGAGAAGGAAAACATAACGCTAAGTAAAACACAATCGTGCAATATTCGTGTAGACTGAAGCATCATACTGGTACAACCCACATGCATACGGTTAGTTAACAAAAACAAGCATGTACACATACAGACGAACGGAAACACAAAGTAAACCGATGTACAGTCAAGCTTTCACATCCGGTGATCCATCGGAATGCTCCAAGAGAACTGTAATAGAAAATAGCCCTAGCATATACTCTGTTAGAACAAAGTGCTGGACACACTTACACAATCAGCAGGACCACAGAGTTAAACGGTGTGTCTTAGATGCTAATCGAGGATAATTTATGAAAACCCAGCGTATTTCCAGGATGAAACTCAACTTATCACTAATTAACATTTAGTCGACCGTTTTTGCCTGATGAAAGAAGTGTGCAACAACCACTTCCTTCTGCAAGTCTGAATGGAACAGTCAAGCGATTTGTTTTGCGCAATTTATACTCAAACAGATTTCGTTGTATCTCTACTAGTATTTACAGCATACGAGTCAAATGTGCAAAACTCCATGCCATAAAACAATCACAAAAGGTCGAGGGTTAAAACCCTTTTTTGTTACCTAGACAGCATCAACGCTGATTAAGTGAACAACACTTAAGATTAGCTACTGTCAGCATGTCAACTGCCACAAAACCAGCAGTCGTATGCGAAACGTTCTAAATCCCCACGCCTCCGGTTAAGTAGCCGACATCTCAGTTCACCGAATCCAAAGTAACCTATAAACACTGACGCGGGTGTGGAGTATGTCATGTCGGAAGAACCGAGCGCCAACTTGGAAGCGTGGCTGTCGAATGCGTGGAGAAACGGATTCAACAACTGACTGCAAACACCCGGAGGAAGCTACCGCCATCGATCACCAAACATCATCTGATGAGGCATTGTGTACCAAACTCATGAAAGTCTTTACGCTTTCTGCTCTCAACGCGAAACAATTGCCACGATAGGCCAAAGATACAGTTATTGTACGTTCAGTCACTAATATCAGCCCGAACCGTTCGTTAGAGTGACCCTTTGAATAAGAGGTTCTTTAGGGAGTGGTGTGGACAGAAGGTAAAGTGAATAGGTTTCCACCCAAGTGTGAAACAACGTACCATCAAGTATCATTGCATCTCTGTTGCCAGAAAATAAGTATTTCCGTGGTTACAGTCGCTCGACAATATCCAGTCCAGTACTTAGCTAGGGTAGGAAAAGTCAATGAAAAAACTAAGATTTTTACTGTCTAATTCACGTGGGTACACTCACCGATCGTACACTCACGTTTCTCAACCGGAATTGCAAATCATAAAGCATTGAGATTCCCATTTTGGAGTTGTGTACACTTCCAACCAACTCTACCATCTTGGCTACTGCCTATTTTCGATCGCTGCTTGTAGTCGCTCCTTCCGTCGATCGATTTTCAGTGCTGATGGCTTCTCGGTTTCCTGCTTTGTTTGTAGTATATCGGCTCCGAATTTTGACAATTCCTCAAAATTGCTTCGAGTTAACCCATTAAATGGCTGATTAGATGCGCCTATGGATTACTCCTCCATGACACTAGGATCGACTAGTAAGTAGCTAACCGACAATTAACACTGACGACTCTCATTAAAACAAAAAAGAGACCAATCTGAACTGAGACACTCCCCTACACTTTAGTTCACCGCTTTGGTGTCAAGCTCTTCCGTCCCGGACTAATGAAACTCAGGGCAAATCACAACTCACAATCAACAAACAAAGTGGAATACCAACGCTAACTGAAGGTGACGGATGAACGAAAGAAAACCTATGTCCAACGCTGTTAGCATACAATGACCTAACTACGAATATTCGACAACCATTCACGCAGCAACTTCGATTCGTGTCGATCCAAACATCCCACGCGGTTGGTCTAGTGCTCAAGCCTACACTAAGTGTCGTATAGAGAGACAGACAACAGGAATGGATTACACTGACTCAATATGTCATTTACTGTTGCGACAGGTTCCATTTTTGAACAGTTGTGCGGCTATTCTTCGAGATAAACCTGGAAATGGGGATTTCAGTTCAGTCACACCCAAACACCCATCAACCTACCGGTTGCTACAGTTAGCTCGTCGATAGCCGCATAGCAAACAGTTAAAAGCGCTTCACAAGTTGACCCAAGACAACGAGCCAGTGGCCCAAACCTCTCTGAATATCTACCATGTTCTATCTAAAATTATCTAGTTTGTTAAGTATATTTTGAAGGTGTTGAAATTGAGCGAATATAAATTTTGTACACATGCTTGTAGCAGTAGTTCTGAAACAGGAACAACCAGATGGGAACGCCAAAGGATATTTGAGTTAACTCTGTGTTCTCATAATTCCCATGGAAACAGTGATTTCTCAACAAAAACAGTTTCCGCGGAGTGCGAAATAGTCTCCTCAGTAGTATTTCTTCTCGGGCAGATTATGGCACTTTACCATCATGAAACCGGACCGATGTTAGTGCATAGAGGTACATTTGAATACATGTGCACACGATTAACGACGGGATCTCAACGGTTATTGTAGCGCTACTGTCAGTTTCAAGTAGGAGTCGGCCATCTGTCAGCCGCTGAGTAATCTCGCCCCATCAATCTCAATTCGCTAGTCCGTGGTCCAGCACAAAACGGAATTGATGTTTAAAATTTACTGAAAGCAAATTTTAAACGCAGCTTAATGTGCCCATTTGGATTGTGTTCTACAGGGTCTCATTCAACTTGTCGACTAATATTGGGAGAGGTTTGTGTGAAGAACAATATGAAGCGTCTCACTTATTTTTCATATGACTTCCGGAGCTGAATGTTGGTTCAACAGGGCAAATAGGTTAATTATTTTGTACATATTATCGTAACTCATTTTATTTGTCGGCTACATATAGGCGGGTATAAAGGAGCAACAGTGGAAAGTTGGACAAGAGCGAGAAGTTTCAGGCTTATAAAGACGAGGGATCTGTTAATTTTTACAAATAACCTTCTGCAAGAATTCATATGATTTCGTCACGTTCGGTCCCCGCCTAACCCATGGACACGCATTGAATATTAAATATTATAATTAGCTCTCACCGTTCTGATTTTACTGCTTACAAACCGAGGGAGCAACGATGCTGCTCTTAAGAGGACGTTAATAACGATGACTGGTTGCTTAAAAAATCAAGGGGAAAATAAGCTGTTATGAATTACTACGCCTTCCTGTTTACTGACAGACGTAACACCTGGCTTCTATCCGAAAAAAGTTTACAGTCCTTGTTGTACAAAAAAATGTGGCATTTAATGACCGACGCTCAAAATTTATTACTACGAATACGCTTCTATCGGGCGCATACCACAATAATTGGTGGCCGCTTTGAATCAAGAGAACACTATTCAACCGGCGTTATACTATATAGCATTTAATCTCGCAGAACAAAATTACTACATCAGGAGAAAGATACCCTCGTGGGTTCAGGTCCAAAAGGTGATCAGTTCGGAGAATCAATCTCAGAATTCATCAATCAGGAGGGAATTTGAAATCACTACTTATTATGACCAGGGACCAAGCTAACAAGTGAGGCAGGAGGAATGAACTCATTTCTAAGGGACAGTCATCCATTTGATTTGTCGTGTTAGAAACTTGATGTTTTGTGGAGCATGGATTTCTTCTTCCTGTTTCCCAGCCGAATGGTTGTCAGTTCACACGGTTGCCCAGATTCAGTCTGGATTGGGTTTCACTGGAGTAAGCATACAGACAAAGGTACTAACGCAAGTCCACGTTCAACACAACAGAACTCATTTGTTACTTGCTTTCATTATGCAACAAAACCATGTTGGATCACACTCGCTTTCCCAGTTCAACCTAATGAGCGTTATACTAAGATTCTGCATCGGATGTAGATCAGACTTTGATATGCTCTAGCCGTCCTTGATGACTGCTCTGAAGTGACTTCGTATACTTGGAAACAGTGCCTTGCGCTCAGTGCGTAAATCAAATAAAACTGGCTGATACCACCGTTCCACTATTTAGTCTCGAAAGGACCGTGCGCAGTTCAGTAACTGCAAACGTGTTTCGCGTAAGGTCTTCTTTTGTCGAGAGAGTTACTCAATGCAACGTCTTTTCCATTCCATAGAACTGTTTCCTGCGCATCAGTGCTCTCTTTGCGGGAGTTTCTTTCCGAGATGAATGCTGTGCTTCAAAAACAATGTAGCACATATATAGTCGGAACTGTACTTATCAAACTCCAAAAGCCTGCTCTCATCAGTCATCCGTCGGGAGAATGATCGGTGCCAGAATTCCAAATCCACAGTTTAGGAAAAGGGTTTCATACGTTCTAATTTATCATACAGATTGAACATTTAACACTGATGTGAGGTCAATTTCATAGTGGTAAACACGGTTGCCTCGTGGAAAGCGTGACCAGAGTTCTAGTCATAGAAGTGGCAAGGATATGAACTACTATAGCCCAAGTTGCACAGTCCTTTCGCCAGGCTTTTGGTTACGCGGTTGTGTCGAGCACAACGCACGTCATGGGTCATCCAGCATGATTGTAGAATATGAGCAAGGCTTTCCAGTTGATCGCAGTTGCCACGGCAGAGAACTGAGTGGTCACTTCGGCCATCTCGTGACATTCATACCTTAGTCCTCAAGAGATTACATCCGAACTGGATGACACGAATAAAGATTCTGGGGAACATGCTGTTTTGATTGAACAGCCAACGGTTAGAGAGTGGAGAGCGTGGCACTTCCTGAAGACCAAAGCCTTCAAGCGAATGGCAGATTTTATCCATCCACGCCGCATGGGCTTCCTCCTTGGTCGTCACCACTACACCCTGAACGCCAACCGGCACGTCCACTTCCCTCATGATAGGGCCAAACGAATTATCTTTGACCACATTCCGCAGAACTGGACATTGACTGGAGAGAAGTTTCTCCACTCGAGATTTGTGCGAGATGGGAACAGTGGTAGACACATTCGGGATGCCTAAACCGCCCAAACGAATTAGGGTATGGATGTAGCTGATTAGTGTGTCTTTAGGAAGGCGCAGCCACTGTCGAACAAACTGGCAATTCGTACAGTCCATAGCTTTGAGCGTGTTACGGTGAACTGGGCTCCACACTAGTGAGTTATTCATCTTCGGGATCAGATGTTGTTTCAGGAGTTTAAGACGTTGATGTGGCTTTAAAGGTGCCTTGCTAGTTTTATCCAGCATCGTACAAAGCTGCAAACGGTGACTAGTGAATGCCTTACCTTTCCAGGTGAACGGGATATCCAGAAAGGTCACAGTGTCAGAGACGCTTAGAGAATGGATAAGGTCCGGGCCGAAATGGATAGACTCATCAGAGATGGCGGTTGCGTTATACTTATGGTCACCGCGGATGACCATGAGCTTAGTTTTATGCGTATTGATCTTAAACCCGGATAGTTTCATGGAAATAGCGGTGACCACAAGCTTCTCGGAAAGACGCGTAGGATTCTCAGCTAGAAGGATCAGATCGTCGGTGCAGGCGAAATCGCTAACCAATGTCTCGTGGGACTGGTAGCCAAACTCCGGTCGAGATAGTGCCATCACCTCATCCATTGCCATGATGAATAGAAGGGGAAACATTGGGTCACTCTGGCGAACACCACGCTGGGATCGGAGAATCGAGCCATTGAGCGTGGCGGAAGCATTCCCGTATAAGTCGGCAATGTAATACGTTAAAGGTGGAGGAGCACCGAAAGCTCGGGCCGATCTGATAATCGAATCCTGTGAGATAGAATCGAACGCTTTGGACACGTTGACAAAAGCCGCGCACAGACTTGAAGACGTGGTACATGAGTTCCGAAGTAGCGCATGAAGCAGTGAGGTCGCCTTGTGGCAACCATCACGGTGTAGGAATGCAAACTGGAGAGCGAGCAGTTGCAAGCGCGTATTCCAACGACCAGCCAATATATTGTGGGAACAACGTGTCAACGTTGAAGATACGACGAGAGGTCTGAGCTGGGTAGAAGATGAAGGGTTGTTTACTTTGGGTACAAACGTGATGCGAGAGCGGCATATGTGGATTGGACAATCTTGGGCTAGCAGGAAAAAGTTGAAGTATCCGGCCAAGGCATCAGCTCCCACGCTCTTCAGATGTTTGGGCAACAGTTTGTCCAAACCTGGAGTGGTGTTTTCCATGTGCTTCAAGGTGCGTGATTCTTCTTCAGTGATCGGGTCGACCAGAGACCAGTCCAGAGGCAGAATCGTGCAAGATAGTTGCCCATCAACGTGCGGAAGAGCTGATAATACCTCGGACCAGTATTCGTTGTAATTATCCAAGAGGCCGCGGTTCACCTTATGAGCAGTTCTCTAGCTGCCAGAAAAACTGCAAGCGCAGCGATTTTCTTACGCTGGTGGTACAACGTTTAGATCGCTACATAGTTGGCTTTCCCTATCTGCTTCGTGGTCACGTGGGTTTCCACGTTAACACGGCCACGTCGTCAAGTGACCAGTCGCCAAGTGTACGGAAAAGCCAATGAGACGTGCATGCACAGCAGCGGTTTAGTTTTTACCATTGTGAAAATGCCTGCCTGAAGACCGCGGGCAGTGGCTAGTAGTTCATTTCTCTGTGTAGAAAGGCCTCGCTATTGGACTCCAGTTGGGTAATCGTTGTTTGGATCAAACAGACAAACCACTCAGAGTAATTAGCTGTTTGGGACCCAATATCTGATGTCGTGGTAGTCTGTGAGACAGTGGTCGGATCGGCAGCGGGGACAGCATTCCTCTGCCAATTCAGCGCATGCAGACGCGTCCGAGTGCTCTCCAAGGTGCGACCTGTGAAATGTGACAGGAGCTGGTGATGCAGTTCGCGTCGAGAAGGGCACGACGGAGCCAGTGCATCGGCACATCTGGTAAGAGAAGCCAAATTCGCTGAGACCAACTTAATCCGACGGTTTTCATGAACATGAGGTTCTCATGGTTGCGTTCGACGAGATTTACTCGCTTTCTGTGTTGACTGAGACCAATTTTCGTGAGAAAGTTGCGGTCACAGTTGGCAGAGTCAAATATTATGATAGACTGGGCGTCCACTTCCTTCTCAGGACCAATCCTGCGTCGATGCATACGAGTATGGGCCGACAAGCCAGCGTTCGATTTTCAAATCTGGCCACATTCTAAACAGGTGTACTCCGCTCGTCTATTCTGTTTACTGGTATTTGCCTGCAGGAGGTTGCTGGCGGTAATTTCATTATCTTGATCGAATGTAACCAGTAAGATTAAAACTAGACGGAGCGGTTGGCCCTATCTGGAGTAACCGAATACTTAGGCAGTCAAGATTTGCACCGCGACCGCCCAGTCGGCACCACAAGGAGGTGGTTCAACGCGCTGAATATCTATCTATATCAAGACTACCAGATGTACATTAGCTGATCCCCATCACTTAAATGAAATCAGTGTTATGCATAAATATCCGAAGAGTGAACAGCGAACTGAACAATCCCCCAAAGGCGTGACATGGTGAGACCAATAATTAGTACTAGTCTAGTTCACATGGCGTGTAATTTTAAAAAGCATTCTTTGGCAAGCAACCCAACAATATGCGGAACAAACAAACACTCTTTCGGCAAACTGTAGGCCAAATGATTAAGGATAGTTGGCAAGCGCAATTAATCAATTCCAATCCAGTCGCTCAACAACTCAACACCTTCGAGATGTACATTTATAAATATTGTTGTGGAATCAACGTAACTAAGTAAAGGCAGCCTCGAACAGACCAGCAGTCCAAATCACTTCCTCATTAGCCAGGATATCATTGAGTACACTTCTACATATACCATCATGATGGCCCGGAGTGCCCACCTCGTCTACTTATAACCTGCAATAAGTAATCACCTTTCTTCTATATGCACAGAAATCACGAGAAAATCCGCATCTGTTTAGTTCTTTATGTGCTTATACAGTAGTGCATAATTATTGACTACAGTCAAGTAAAATGCTTGTGAAAGTTTCAGTGTTATAATGAAGAAAGTTTGTCAACCAGCCTGCAGCAAATGTGCAATGGAAATTAAATAAATAAATGGTTACAGACCCCACTCCCATACGTGATGGATATCCCTATACAAGTCTGCAGGACTTTATGAATCCAACTAAAACAACACGTTCAAAGCTAGGACCGTTGATGCTCATTATCAGGTCCCCGTCACCATATGTGATGCGTGACTGAGTTAGCCATAGCTGGCTCCCGTCTGAAGTCACCAAGAAATGCTATAAAGAATCCAGTTAGAGCGTTCCACACATTCTCAACACCAATTTTAAGCAGGCATCTCGGTCGTGAAAGAACAGTAATTGACTAATGCAATGGCCGATGAATGAAGCTGATATAAACCAAACATTAAATACCAGGATAGGTCTTATTGGAATGTCGGTAATGTCTCGCATTCATGGAGTGAACACATAAAGTCAATGACGGCATCTCGTTTCGCACGATGAACTGAATGAAGCCAGATATTGAACTTTACCTAGACAAATAGATTATGTTCAAAACGTGCTCTTACGGCGTTTTATTTCACGGAAACCGATGCTTGAGCAATGTTATTTGAAACAATTAGAACGTTAGAAGCTCAGAGGTCAGGGAAGTTACACTTGCTCGTGTGCACTGTTGCTTCTACTCTCAAATTACTCGAATGTTTCGTAGTGATTGCGGCATACGTGTCTACTAGTTTGATTACCTTAAATTTCTATCACTTAATAATGTATCTACAGACTTTCTTCTTGAAGTAATCACGTCTGAATGTGCGTTCACTCCAACCATGATAGTAGTTGATAAGTATTATTTATCCTAGATTCGATACGGTTGTTCAGGACAACGTTTCGACGTTGAGATGTTCCAGATACATAAATTTCAGTAGAACTCAATACTGTCAACTCGTAACCTCAAAAATCTCTTGTATAACTATTTAAGATAGAAAGTTTGCTGTTATTGCCCCGACCTGTCAGAACACTCAAGATAGTAACCATGATCGCCAACTCCGTAAGTTGAAAGTACCCTGTTATGAAAACATCTGAAACCAGAATAAACGAAATCTTATGTGGAAAATCTGGAAAACGAAAAAATAAGCCGGACTTCTTCAGAAATGAGTGCATTTTTAGAATGAAGGAACGTGAACGAATTCAAGCGACATCCATCCACCGTTGGCACTTAATTCTGAATAGGTGGCAGTGGTTATTGCAGTAGACTGAAAATGAGATTTACTTGAACAATACACATAACAATATGGTTGTTGACGAAAATCGTACGAGTGATTTATAAGGAAATACCTAAGTGTAGTTGATGGAGAGATCATCACAATTAGGCGTTTTAACTTACCTGATGCAGTGTTGTGCAGGTCCAGCCAGAGCCACTGTTCAACAACGTATTGTTCTGGACGTCTATGAAATATATGCACAGACCACGAGTATCCTTTGTGCATGTTTTAAAAACTGAGCGACTTTTCAAAAATACCTGTGGACGAATCAAGTTTGTCTCTTGGAAATTTGATAGTCCAAATGGCATAACAGATGCATGTTCACGGTGCCATGATCACAGTCGAAATAAGGCCTAGGTGTAACTGTTATCAGGACCGTTGAGTTAAATGCGAGAAGACATTCAGTGCACCTTCGTTATAGTTGAGCGAAAGTTGCGTAATCATCGCCACGCACACTCACGAACATTCAGATGGTGGATCAGTAATGATTACTGAGAAAAGCTGGGACCTAATTTGCAAAATGTACGGTGAAATATCGTCAGATATGAAACCGTAAACATGTGGGCATATTTAGAATGCGAATTAAAGGAATGTGCATATAGCACAAATTAGATGTCGGTCTGTTACTAATATATCGACCAGTTGTTGGTCGAATTGAAATAGTTTAGACTACCCCGACGATTGTTTCGAGTCTTGATGAATATCGCTAGTTGAAAGCTGCATATAATATGAGAAAAAAACTGTGCAGTGTTCGTCTGCAGACCATCCGTGCAACGGCCAACTGCAGACAGTTAGAGGATAGCAAGTTCGGATAATTTACTTGACGTCATCATAGGTTACCACATTCGGATGCACCCGTTTCAAATGGTACTATGATCTCCAACCATTCAGTGGTTCCAAACCATCGCGTTAGAAAGTGCTGTCAGCTGTCTTCAACTAGCCCTAGCAGTTTTGTAGGTTAAGTTGCGTCAAGTGGGTTGTATCATATGGATTTTGCATTTGCTCCCAATGAGTCAGATGCCATGCGTAATCAAGAGTCGTTGTTGAACTGGGTGGATTCACGTGAACAACCAAAACGACTCACACCGATTTATATGAAACAACGTACCACCTTCATCTCGGCCGAAGTGGGGAATGATGTAGAATCGGTCGACTCAAATACCGTGGTACAGTTGGTCAGGTAGAAGACTGCCGGAAATAAATACCGTGAAATCCACAAAGGGTTAATTGTGAATCTGGAGCCTAGTTGACGTCGTTCAATTGTATTACTGTTCGACATCCAAGATAGGCACACTTATAGGGTCAGGTTCATCAGAGGCTAACTAGGTCGTGAAATGGAGAAATCGGCGGATGAGATATATATTAAGCAGTATGCAAGGCACTGCAATGGAGGCTTATGGAACCCAAGCACGGACGCTATATATGATATTCACTTCCTTCAGCTGAACGATGTACACAGTGATATTGGGAGACTGTGCGGTATGGAATTCCTGGATTCATGATTGATGAAAGGGAGATATATGCCCACTGCAAACCAGACTAAGGAAATCTGACCAACGTGAGACGGCTGTTTGTTGACATACATACCTGTTTACTCGAATAAGTGGTAAAGCTGCAGCAACTGAACGTGTTCAGGTGCTTAGCAATCGAGTTAAAGGATACCCCGCATTGCTGGCGACAGATTTCGAAAGTTTAGGTGGTAACGTTTAAAATCTGATGGCAGATGATTCGCACATTCCCATCCAATCGTGCTTAATGTGATGGTACTGACCCACTGGTCAACAAGGTTGTCTCCTGAAAGCGTTGCCGGAGTTCTAGTTCCGGTTGTGGCGAAGACATGTACTACAAGCGGCCCAAAAAAAAGCGAAACTCGAGCCTAAGATTTCTGTCCGTAAAAGTCAGACTGAAAGAATATCAAGTTATGACAGCCACGATCAATCGTGAGTGCTGTCCAATTTACATTGGTTAAAATCCTTCCATACGTAGAGTGATCTATTGTTTTCTAATTCGTTTGAAAATACCCACTGAACTCATGAGAACAACAACATGGAGAACAAGACTTGCTCGCTGAGTTTGATCATCTCGCTAATCACAACACAATGAATCAGGGTGAGTGAGAGAAGCTGTCAATAGAGGTTGCGGGCTGTGTGTTTGTTTGCAGTTACGCACTCATTGTTCCGAATTGCGAACTTGACTGATTGCAGAGAAATGGAAAATAAGTGTCCGCATGAAATGCCTCTGATCGCACATGTCGGGGTTGCGCAATCAGATATTGATGGCCTCGGCGTCAGTTAACATTTGGCACCCCACCATTTTAAACGAAATTTCGGCACTCGACCAGCAATCTGAAAGGTATCGTTCTTGCTGACCGAATAATTAAAGCCGGTCACATGACGAAGAATCGCATTAGAAACCCATTTAGTCACACCAGTGTTCAACCACGCAGAGTGATTTTCATGCACTCTACCACATAAATGCTTTGCAATATAACCAGTGCATGATGCTCGACACGAACAGACAAATGAGTGCATAAAACACCTAGTTTTGGAACATGGAAATTTGCCTTTTGGTTGTGATATGTTGAAAGACACGTACGAACAACTTAGTAGCGGAGTACATAGATTCGATTGGCATTTCAAGCTTCCTTTTTATTACATCGTCCACAGGGGCTCCCTAAAAAGAGGAAGTGATAAGTGAACGTTTCCTATTCATAGAAGTTGAGTTAGGCTACAAGTATAGCATCTGAATCGTCTTCTGAATGAAGCATATTGAGTACTCATCATGCATGCACAAATTTGGTAAATAACATATATAGTTCACCCTGCAGTATCAGGAGATGCACTGATAAATGAACATTATTATTACTGACCAAAATATGATGGTGCGTATAAGATGTAGCTGAATCCTTAAATAAAAGCGGCCAACAGCTCAATTAGAGCAGTCGCCTGCTCCATGAGACACGACAGTTCCATTCCCAGTGCAATTAATCCAATCAACGCATAAGCAACCAACCGAACACTGAACGATATGAATGACCGACGTTGTACAATACTTTCGAACAAAGCTCTCAACCGGTAACAAGCACCACTCCTCATTGGATTCTAGCCAGAAATAGTGGTCTCGTTCATCTCCATCCTGATTAAACCTGTCAATTATGACACCAAACCTAACAGTGGTGTCTTAAACAGTCAGGAAAACCCATTAGACACACGACAAACGGTTAT